>VOQJ01047325.1:43367-59108 GCA_015052665.1 Apistogramma diplotaenia | reverse complement strand
TCAATCATTTTAATGTAGTAAAAATGGACATACTTTCACCAGACACTTAATTAATGCACAACCAAGGTGTACCTAATGAAGTGTCTGGTGAAAGTATGTCCATTTTTTACTACATTAAAATGATTGATGGATCAACAGGAGTTTGAATACTGAGTGACACCTTAAAAATCTAAAATGTGTGCTTCATGACTCGATCTGTAAAACTGCAACAGTTTAACATACCCATGAGGACCTGTGCCCATCGTGGCTCAAAGAAAACTGTAGACTTCAAAAGGCATCACGTTTCTGCAATTTTAAAGACCCAGCTTTCTCTAAGCCCTGTCTAAATACTCCACAACACAAACCATTAATGGTCAAATGATCTAATGGTCAAAACT
The DNA here is from genome assembly GCA_015052665.1 of Apistogramma diplotaenia. Lineage (NCBI taxonomy): Eukaryota > Metazoa > Chordata > Actinopteri > Cichliformes > Cichlidae > Apistogramma > Apistogramma diplotaenia. Next base: position 58,731 of record VOQJ01047325.1, on the reverse strand, counting down.
GTAATTTTATTACCAGCCTCTGTGTGTACTGATACATGAACACACACATGCACACGCACGCACACACACACACACACACACACACACACACGGTGGAAGTAATTAAAGCAAGTGGAGCTAAATTGAAGAGTATTGAACTCATCTCTCACATGCTCCTACTATGTCGATAGATCACTCACCAAGCGCTATCGACCACTGCAAAGACTTCCCACTGCAAACCTTTTCTGTATATGTATTAGTATGTGATATGTTGGACAGAATAGGGCAGGTGGAAAAACACGAGATGATTTGTGAAGTAGCATTAGCAAAGGATTGCCACTGGTTTGCCCTTCATGGTATTATTCATTTTTATGTGTTTCCTTGCTTCAGAAATGTTTCATCTTTCCTATGTCACCATGTGCTTTCTTCTTCTTGTTTTCTCCTCTCACTCTAACTCTCTATATCTCTATCTTGTGGGAAGGGTAATGATTTCATTAATGAGACTCTTGCACTTCTCCAACCCACTAGATTACCAGATCAATGGAGCAGCATTTGTGTATAGGCATCTGTGGGGAGATGCCTATGCGTGTTCTCTCAGTCTGTATAGTAATCATGAATACCCAATAACCCCAGTGACTAGTTATTACATGGAGGACAAAGCTCTGTTGATGGGAGGTGACAAGGGAGAAAAATGACAACAGAGATTTTCCACAAACAGCAGGGGAGTAAGGAGTCATGGATTTTTACAGAATAATTGGTAGGAATTTTCTACAAGGTCTCAGCATGACAAATGTATGTCAAGCACACCATCAGTGGTGGAGTAGAAGAAGGTTTCTGCTGCTCTGTTGAAATGCATTTCCCCTGTGTGGTTTGTCCCTTATGCTTGATGTGAATTCAATTGGAGAAGAATTGATTATCTCTTATTTGTGATCAATGCTAAATGTGTTAACATGTATTGGCTCAGTTCTTTCACTGTGCAGCGATGCTTGTACAAAGCTTTTTCTTGCACAGGTTCACTGTTTGCCACCTGTCTTCATCCACACATCTTTCTAAATGTTGATTATGTTGTATTTCTTTGGTAAGATTTAATAAAGTAGAAAGGCTGCTTTTTACAGGCAGATAAGAGTTTTGATGCTTGATATTTTTTAAATCACACTTAGATATCACACGTACGTCGATGACATCATGATGTTCTGAGATATACTGTATTGCACATACAGAATGCTTTTGATCTACTTGTAGATATTTTTTTAGTCATGTGGAAGTCAGGGGACTCTGTAGTGGCCAATTTTTCAATATTTGATTTAAAATGTGATTTAATTATATTTAAATGAATAAACATTTACATGAACAGTTATTTTAAGTCTATCATTTACAGATTTAACAGATAAATTTTCATCAACAGACTCAAGCAGGTTGGTGGCAGTAAATTTAAAAAAAGAATGTAGGATAAAGAAAAAAAGGTTTTCACAGTGCAGTTGTGTGCAAAAATCTTAGTACCTGATGGTTTCCATAGGAAGACGGTAAGTAGCAGGTGCTGCTAATCAAATGCAACTGATCATCAGCAAGTGCGACCACCTCTAAAGAAGCAGAGGTTTGGCAATTTGCTGGTATGGATGATTCAGTTGTGTGTTAACACAATGCTAAAATCTTCCCAGCATTGCATGCCCCAGCAGATTCACTCCAAGGTCAGGCCTTGCAGTGCTCAAAGAAAAAAAAAAAAGGTAAAAACAAATCTTGTTTGGAAGGGTTTCCAGGAGAAAGCATTTTCTCTCTAAAAAGAACATGTCAGCACAGCTTAGGTTTGCAAAGTTGCATCTGATTTCTGATCACTGAAGACTTCTGGAACACAGTCCTTTGGACAAACAAGACCTAAAGCTGAGATTTTTGGCCATTATGTGCAATGGCACAGTTGGTGAAAATCAAACACAGCATATCAGCACAAATACCTCATACTAATGCATGATGGTAGAGGAGTCCTGTGATTACAGTATCCCTCTACCAGTCAATGAGTCAACCATGAACTCCTTTGTATAACAAATATTCTAGATTAACTGTGAGGTCGTCTGTCCAACAGTTTAACAGTTTGGTCATGCAAAAGGATAATTATTTAAGGCTCACCATCAAATCTAGAGCTGAATGGCTGAAAAAGAAAAGGTGTTGCAATAGCCCAGTCAAGTCCAGACCTCAACACAATTTAAATATTATGGTGGGACCCCAAGAGAGCTGTATATACTGTAAATGAATGTCTGTAAACCTCAATGAACTAAAGCAATGTTGAAGCCTATCACAACCATAGGTGATAGGGCAAGAGGCAGAATGACAGTTGCAGGGCCAACACAGAGAGACAAACAGTCGTTCACACTCACGTTCACACCTATGGGCATTTAGAACCACCAATTAACCTAACCCCACTGGTTGCATGTCCTTGGACTGTGGGAGGAACCTGGAGTACCCAGAGAAAACCCACGCAGACACGGGGAGAACATGCAAACTCCACACAGAAAAGAGAGAAAACCCTGGCCAGATGCTGGATTCAAACTCAGGAGCTTCTATGCTGTGAGATAACGGTACTAACAACTCCTTCCTCAAACATTTTTTAATAAATTCAGAATTCTGCACATCCAGGTTTAGCATTCCTACAAGTATTTCTTTTCCATTACTGCCACCAACTGTCTAGTAATGCCATAAAGCAAAGCTTATATCCATACACCTGCATTATTCAGGTCATTCATTTAAATCCATGTTCTTTTCCACATAGCCATCTATGTATGAGTCGCTCTTATAGGCAGTGAAACCTGACAGTATGATGCACACCAATGCACAAACACAAACACACACACACACGTCCAAGCATGCCGTGTTCAGATTTCTCTTCACTGCAGAGAGCCCATCAAAGTATGGTCTTTTCCTCCTTTTAGTGTGACAGCTCTTAAGCCTCAAACATGAAAGATTGACAGGCAAGTTTTATTAAACCTCTTCTCAACACAAGTGTGAGTGCATTTGTGTGTGTTTGTGAGAGAGCGTGTTCTCAGAGAGAGGTGAAGACAGCGGTCAGGCTCAAGACTTGCCAGATTTTCAGAACAAAGCATGACTATATAACAACAGACTTCCTCAGGGTTTTTATCTGAGTGTGCCTTCCTGAAACATGAAGCTGTGGATTCAAACACGAAGGATTAATGCTCGCACACTAGAAGTGTCATGAGAACACTGTATTGGCGATAGCAGGGATACTTAAAAATTTAATGTAAATATTGCTTCAATAATGCATATATGATAATATCTTAACAGAGTGGATTGTGATTTGTGGTTACAAATGGTTACAAAAGCTCTTGTTACCGCTATGCATTTATACTTTGAGTTTAATTACTTCACCAAAAAAGACAGCACACAATAAGCAGAGCTAAAAAATGAATATCCTTAAAGTGGGCAGTGTTCACTCGCTCTTTGGTTATGTTAAGGCACCAACACTACTTGATCTGGTTCAGGGAAAGATTGGGTTGAAATTTGCCCTTTCACAATATTAACAAAAATGTGGCTTAAGGGGAATCCTTATTTTAAGATTCCAAAGACCTCTGCCCATGTGTGCATGTGCTAATATTGGAGGGAGACTGGTCTTTCACTCCAAAAGGTTTCTTACAAGCACCTTAATATATTACTGACACCTTACTGAAACAAACAAAAACAAATGGAAAAAATGCAGTAATTTACACCCTGGTAATCAATACAAGATCACTGATCATTGCTGAAAAAAACAACATATGGAAGTCAATAATATAATATAATATAAAATATAATATATAAAATATAAAATATTCTTATGTATGCTGATGTCATGAGAATATAATTGATATCATATGTCAGCCGTCCATCCATCCACGCATGCACGCATCCAGTTTCTTCTGTTTATCCTATTCAGATTGACAGGGACCATCAGTTTCTGGTTTACTAATCAAAATATGCAAAACCTCATGATTATCCCTTTAAAATGAATGCCCTAAAATGATAGGGCCCTAATAAAACTGCTAAATGCACAAATTACATAAATGATTGGCATTATTCACTGGGGTTATGCAATTTAGTCATAACTGCTTTGTTAGCACACGCACAAACAAGCACAAAGATAGATGGCATTTGATCATGTCTTATTTTGTGGCTTTGTCACGTCCATCAAACAGATGATTTCATTTATACTGAGAGAGAATTCAACAAAGAAGTAGAGAAAGACATTGAGCTGAGTTTGACTGTGATGAAAGTGTCCATACCTGAGGAGTTAGAACATGAGGAGGTGACAGACAATTTTCGTAAAAGCATTGGCAAGCGTTTGTGTGTGTGAGCAGAGCTCTGGAATGTGTGTCTTATTCTCTGCATACTGCTGCAGATGTACTTGAAAGGTAGAGAGCAACTATGACAATAGAAATCATCTGAAACACTGTTAAAAACCAGGCATACACGCATGCACTCACACACACAGTTATCAGAAGATCAGGATATGAGTGATCACCGCATTCCCACTTAGGCAGCTACCTTTCGTGGCTGCTTTTGTGCATGCTGTGAGTACCTAAATCTGTGTCCTTAGTCTTTGTTTCACACATGAACTTTTGACAATGTCACAAGAATTAGGTCAGGACAGTTCATCAGACAAACTGACAGACAAGCATTTACGTTCACATTCACACCTACAGCCAATTTAAAATCACCAGTGAACCTGACAAGCATGTTTTTGGATTGTGGAGGGAAGCTGCAGCACAGACGGGAACCCATGCAGGCACAGACACATTATGCATATTATAATAAGAGCTCCAGCTGTCCGGTGAATTTGAACCGAGGACCTTCTTGCTGTGAGGCGACAGTACTAACCACCACACCACTGTGCTGCCCCAGCTGCAATATTTTAAAGCAAATTAAATAAAATTAATAACGAAGCTCGACGGCCACATTAACAGTGCATGCTGGAGAGATTGCTAACAGTTAGAACTCCAAAGTCCCAGAGTAGTGTTCAATAAGAAGTGGATAGATTTGTAAATAATTAGAGATAACTACTTTGAGCTTATACATACTATATAATATTATATTTGTAACTAAGTAAAGTAAGCACTGATAGCTCATTATTAATTAGTTATGTTGCAGTGCTCCTGTAAATTACACCATAAATCAGTCACTCAGAAGGGAAAACAAAGTCTGAGTGAATGTAAATGGTCATTAAGTCACAATGTTTCTCCACTGACACCATTGTCGCTGGACATGTTGAAATTCATGTTGTTTCACCGTTGACAAGCTTGCAGTTTCTCTTTGTTTGTCTAACTTGTGTTACAAAGGGATACAGGAGTGTGGCCTGCAGCTTTTTTTTTTTAATCACTTTGGACCGATTTCTTAAGCCACGTGCCCTTGTCCTATTGTACCAAGTGAAGGTGACCAGGAAGACAACAGGCATGAGGTTCAAAGACAAAGTGTAGAAAGCTCAAACTACACAAACGCAGAGGAAAATATTCCTACATTCCAGTTTCAGTGTGGATGTCTTTTACAGCCAGGCCGATCTGGTGTGCTGGGCCTGGACATGTCAGGACATGCATGTACCCTGAACATTCACAAAGCTCATGATTTATCTGTGTGACTTTTGTGTGTTTTAGTCACGGACAAGGAACACATGCACTCATGCAGGCATATGCACAGATGCAATGACAGGTGGGTTTTGCATATGCAGCATGTGTGTCTCTGTACAGTATGTGGGACACTGCTGCATGGCTGCATGAGAGTGTTTGTGTCCCTATAGCCATGCTTGAAGTCAGATGAGGTAGCACATCCAGGGTCCTCTTTGAAGGTGTGCTCATGTACACAGTCAGACGCACATACACTGACCAGCTGTTTCCCTCTTCCACTACCTTTTGATGTCTGTACTTTCTACCCATCTTAGCTGCATAGCTCTGTCTCTCTCTCCTCACCATTTCATTGCTTATAATTACAACTGTTTAAAAAATATAAATCTACTGTACTGTAAGTAATGTTGCAATTTGTGCAAACAACATGCAAAACATCCCATAATTTAATCTCTTATTAGATTCTAAAATGGATTTTAAAATCAGGAAACCTTCATAATTATCAAAAAATGCTCTCTTTTTTTGAAAGAGAAAGGCCGACAGGAGGTTGTTGAGAGCAGTGCGAGCGTAGGTCAGTGTGGGAGCAGGGACAAGTGGGCTTTTGCACAGTACAGGGCAAATGTACCTAGTTTGAATACACCCTTAGACCTTGTTCTTATTTAGTCCTTAGTTGCAACATGACCACTGAATAATCTAAATTCATGTAGAGTCATATTTGTAAATCTGAAATGTAGATTTTTCTTAACATATGTATAAGAGCTTCTCTAATATTCTATAAAGGTTCAGGACAATCATCACCATTAGCGAACCCTTAGAGAACTCCAGAATGGCCCTTGTACATACTGTAGGTATCTTTCTTAAGCAAAGAAAACACAACTGACAACATGATAAAAATGTTGTTCAGTGTCATTTGACAAAGGAATTTCTCGAATGCCTTTTGTTTAAAGAATTATCTTTAAAAATCTTTACACATTAAAGCCAACAACATTTGCAAACACACAGCTGTCTGTATATATGTCAGTGAGGTATGATAATTATTGTTTAGATTTACAGTTCTGCAGTAGGTATGTTCCAGCCGTAAAACGTACTGAACAATGCAGAAATCAAAACGTCTTTTCTTTCATAAATGTTATTAATGGTGTCGCACAGGGAGGCTGGTGCTGAAGCAAGGATCGGTTTCTCACACACACACACACACACACACACACACACACACACACACACACACACACACACACACACACACACACACACACACACACACACACACACACTCTTTCAACAAGAACACACACAGAGATGTAATAAAATTATGTTAAGCAATTTTTTTTCACCAATTCCAACACTGGTGAGTATTTTATCATATTTTTGGCCAGTAAATCAACATAATTCCATCTGTTCACTGCTTGGTGCATTTTTTTTCTACAACTTGATAACCAAAAACAGCTGCAAGAATGTTTTTGAGAACTTATTATATAGCACAAATAAGATAAAAAAAAACCCACATCTGTTCAGGTTAATGCAGGACAAAAATGGGGGAAAAATCAGACATGCTGTGGTAAGGTTTGTGTTGAAGAAAAATGCTGGGTTTTAAACTTCTTTTACATCTGTAGTGCTGCATTATAAATATGCACAGATATGCCTGTTTATACAGAATATGCCCCATCTCCCCTTTCTCTGTTTGCCAGCATTTACTGTTGGTCTTTTGGAAACAAACTTTAAACACTTTTGACTGCTGAAACAGTTGGGCAATAGCATGATCTAATTCAAGCTGGAAACATGGGGTTAGGGCTAGGCTGGGGGTTGTGCTAGTGATCCATTATTAACAGCAGTTGAAGGATAACCTCATTTTCTTAAAACACAGGTTAAGAACCCTGGCATTATCTTGGACACAAATTTGAAATTTGACAAACAAATGAATGCAGTGGTGAAGAGTAGCTTCTTCCTGCTCCAAACAATCTCCAGACTAAGAACTCTTTTAAAATTTTCTGATTTGGAAAGAGTTACTGTATGCACGCCTTTGCTACATCTAAATTGGACTACTGTAATGTACTGTGTACTAGAGTTAGTCAACCATTTCTAGCCCACTTGCAATTAGTCCAAAATGATGCAGCTGATACTGACTGGAACAAAAAAGAGGGACCACATTACTCCAGTGTTAGCAGCCTTGCACTAGCTTCCTGTGCATTACAGAATCCATTACAACGTGCCACAGTTAATGTTTAAAGCCTCAAGATTATTAAAGTCTGATTTTCAATCATTCCTGATAATTCTGTGGTTTTAGCTTATTTCGCAAGGGTTCATGTGTTTGCTGTTGTTGCACTAAGACTCTGAAATGATCTCCCAAGTGACCTGACAGGAGCATCAACTGATTTACCTTTTCTGACAAGTTTATGAAAACTTCATATTTCTGGAACTGTGATTGGAGGGTTGGTTGCTGTTGGGTTATTTCATGTACAGGTAGTGGATGCATCTACTGTCAGTTTTTTTTTTTTAGACACTTGTTTATTCTGCTTTATTCAGGCTGAAAGCATTTTGGTTTTAAATGTGCTATATGAATAAAAAAAAACACTTAGTAAGAAAAACTAATAACATTTAATTTTGTCCATTATTTCACAATATATTTTCTATCTAGATTCAACACCTCTACATTGACCCAATTAAAGAAAAAAAATACAAAATGTTAATAAAAGATGTGGAAAAATTTATCAAATAAACCCAAAGAAAATTCACCAATTAGATTCTGAAAAATTACGTTTTTATAACCAGACCAGAGTGCTCAGTGTATGAAAAGCACAGTGTTTGTTTTTGCAGTGATCATATTTTGTTAATGATTGCTCCAGGTAGATTTCTGGAAGTACTAAAAACTGGTTTCTGAGAATCGGCATGTAAAATGGCAGTGTGGGAAACAAGTCACTTTGTTGACGACAGCCCCTCAGATCATCAAAAAGCTGTGTTTTTTAACCCAACTTTTCCCCATGTTGTAATCTATCAACTATCTTCCCTTCATCTTGAAGCCATTAAGACCTTCTAGAGTTACCTGGCCTGTCTGTGGCCCAGCAGAGCCCCAGAGCCCGGTCTTTGTCCAGATCAGGGCAGCAGGTGAATAGGATGCCCATGCAAGGGGCCTCTCAGCCTAGATACACCTGATACCTAGCTCAGACCCCCACAATAAAAATCCATCCACCACCTAACCTTCCAAAGTCCTGATTGGACTCCTAAAGCCCCCAGCTCCTCTTGACAGCCTACCAGCTGCTTTTTTTGTATGCAGACTCACAACAAGAATGAAAGAAGTTACTGTTGACAGTATTGGCAATGCACCCCCTCTCCTCGCCATCACTCCCCCCACACACACACTCACACACACACTCTGTATGTTGTATGTATGTTCTCAGTTCTGCTCAGTCTCTTTTTTTATGTCTATGTGGGCTCTGCCCTGTTGTCTGAGCCTCATATCTGTGTGAACTCTGTGTTCACCTTTGAAGTTCTCTGCCGTGCACCTCCTCTGCCCCTCCCCGTCTCTCGCACTGCTTTGATTCCCTTTCTTGTTTCGGGGAGTTGGCTGATGCACAGATAATGCCACTTGGCCTCTCCGAGGCTGCGTGTTACTTGAAAAATACAAAACCATATATGATTCATGAGCAGAAAAAACAGAGGCATATAACCCAAACTTTGTTAATTTGTAGATTTATATGAACCCACAAATTGAGGCCGACAGGTGCAAGGGAAAAGTGGGTTTAGAAAATGGATGGATGGGTAAAAACCATGGCACTTGCTTTGCTTGAGCTGGATTATTGGTGCACTTTCGCCACAAACTCCACTTTTTACAGCATCTCATCAAGGTGCTGAAAAAGCACAGCTGCTTTGAAAGCACATGGATTAAAACAAGACTCACATTTGCATGCTGATGATAGTTTGACTGGACTGGCTAAGGAACAATATAGTGAAACGTCTTCATTGCCTTTTACTACATCCGCAAACAGTCAGCAAAGGTGTTAACTATTGCACTTCTGTGTCAAGTTGGCACAGCAGTATCTTTCTTTTCAGGACAAAACACTGTAATTATGCTCCTGTATACATTTCAGGAACACTATTGTTTTTGCTTTGACCTTCTGTGCAGTTTAGACTCTTCAACTGAGGCTGAAATTTTTAAACTACTGCAAGTGGATTTCTGCTGGGAATTAACAGTATTAACAGCTTCCTCTTGTTATCCTAAATAGAATTTTCAACCTTGACTTTGAAACCACATTCAATACAACATGCTGACAATTTACAGCAGTTTTGGTTCACAGCAAACATCGGTGTAGCATAATAAGCAATTTATTAATTAATTTAATGAAACAGTTTACATTTTTATTAATGTATTCTCATATTTTTAATTTACACAATGCAGATGTACAGGAGGTTCCCAGTGTTTGTGTGAATGTAGGTGTTTGATAGTATATTGCAGTCATTAAAACCTAACCAGAGCAACAAGGGCATCATCAAATCTTAAAACTACTTCCAAACGAGGATACTTGTACTTTTTCATGCTACCTTACACAAGAAATGTTTACAATGTGGATCTTTCAAATTCCTTAACCCCGACTGGCCTTTCTGCAGCTGGTAGCAGTATTCAGCCAGCTGTTTAGAATTCATCACATAAATACACACAAGCATGACAGACTTTGTGTTTACAGCAAGTAAACAACATAAACTTGGTTTATTTATGCCACAGTGATATAGAAACTTGGACAAAAAAGTCAGGTGATTATCTGCTGAAAGTACAGTATAGAAATGTGGCGTGCATGGCTGCACAGCAGGTATGTTTAGCTCAAATAAGGAGGGCTCCAGCTCTCGGGGTTTAAGCATTTCCCTAACGTAAAGGCAGAAAAGTCTGTTGAACACACTTGACATCAGAAGGGTGTGACTGCAGGGCAACATGATCCAGGCAAATTGCTTGGTTTCTCCATACCGCAGCGTAACGACTGTGACTGTATTATGCCTTTTAGATACAGTATACTAGCAGCAGTTTTAGTCATTTCTGTTAATAATATTAAGGAATTAATGAATAAATTAATTAAACTCTGCTAATAAAATTTTTATCCTTAGTTGCCAAGTTGACATTTTATGAAATGAATTGTTTTAAACACACCAACAGGTAAAATATAGACTTTTTAACGCTGTTTGTCAGTAAACATCTATTGTGTGTTTGTGTTTATGTGAATGTCTATGTGTCTGTGTGCTCAGATCTAACAGTGTTAATGTGGATTTCCACAGTGAATGATGAATGGCTTATTTCGATCTCCCAGCTGTTGAGCTCGTCTATTTAAGCAAACTACTATGGCTTTGTCAGCAGAAACAAATGATCTATCAACACACACACACTCACACACTAAGACACACACGCACACACACACACAGAGTTCTGCAGTAATGAGTATGATGGATTGCACCTGTGGTGTGTCATGTCTGGGTTATTGATAGGCAGGTATTGGAGGGGCAACATGAAATATTAATAGGCTGGAGCTAAATGGAGATCTGACAAAGAGTGAGAAGGAGAAAGAGAAGGACAAAAAATGAGATGCTTGAAATGCAAGGAGTTGCACCTGAGGCTTAATAGCAAGTACAAACTATGCATAAGAATAAAAAATGCAAGCATTCACCTAAGTTTGTCTGAGAATTTGAAAGATGCCTAATATCAGTATCACTTTTTTGGTTTTCTCAATGGAAATTCCCTCCATCTTTGACACATTTCACATAAACACACTCAAATCTCTCTCTGTCACTCTAACCCATATCCTGTTGTGGTTCTTGGTCTCTCCGCTGCTTTGATATCTGAGAACCACTGACTTTCACGCACAGACAAGGGACACCTTTGTCTTTGCCACGCTGCACGAGTGTTTGTCATCATTTTTGTAAATCCATTTGTTTGACTGCATCCAGGCCCTTCCTAAAAAGCAGTCTTGATAGCAACTCAAAGTAATGTCCTGCCAAGAATCTGTCCTCTGTAATGCATTTTAAACAGCAAAGAGAACTGAAACATACCTCCCATGTTAGATGCAGAGAGGGCATGTTATCTTGATGTGTGTGTGGGTGTGTTTGTGTGTGTGTGTATTGATGCAGCACTGCAGAACAATCTATACTAATGATTTCCCATAGACACCTCAAGTTGTTCTGAGAACCAGGGAGGATGGGAGCGAGAGAAGTCAAAAGAGACAAATGATATGATAGATGGAGGGAAAGAAGAGGCAGCACAGAGGGAGGGACGTTATAGAAGGATTGTTACCAATATTGACTGAATGCACAAGTCACAGTTTAAACATGAACTACTTTTTAAGCTGCAGTTTTGAGAGCTCTGTATGGGCTTTATAAGCTGTAACTAAGGCCATTACTAGAATAAAATACTTAGTACTACTTAATTAATGTAATGACTTGTTTTTGCTTGTAAGTCATTAGTTGTCATTATTGGAATATTAGTGAGGCTTTTACATCTTTCTGGCTTCTAAAAGTCCATCCACCAAAGTTAAAATGTCATCTTTATGTATTCACTAACAGGCTACTTTACTACGTTCACCTGTTCAACTGCTGGTTAACACTAATATCTAATTGGCAGATCACATAGCAGTAACTCTGTGCACTTAGAAATGTGGACATGGTCAAGAAGACCTGCTGAAGTTCAAACTGAGCATCAGAATGACAGGTGAATTAAGTGACTCTGGTAAGTGGCGGGCTGTTTCAGAAACTGTTGATCTACTGGGATCATTTCTAGAGGTCCAAGAAAGAGAAAATATCCAGTTAGCAGCAGTTCTCCGGCTGAAATTGCCTTGTTGATACCAGAGGTCAGTGGACCTGAGAGAATGACCAGAAGTGCACCCACTTTCTGACGGCTGCAGATCTCACAAAGCTCAAATCATTTCAAAACAGCTTCTCACATATGACAATTCACGGTCATCAAATGGCCTTCACAGTCACCAGATCTCAACCCAACAGAGCAGCACCTTTGGGATGTAGTACAATGGGAGATTCACATCAAGGATATGCAGCTGATAAATCTGCAGTCCCTGTGTCAACAGTAATCAAAACATGGACCAAAATCCATGTTTCCAGCCACAAAGAATTTGGGACGTTCTGAAAGGTTCTGAAAGCCCAACTGAGCACAAGCAAGGTGTACCTAATAAAGTGTTAGGTGAGTGTAACTACCATGTCAGAAGCTGGTAATAAAATTATATACAGTTTGTGGTTTACAGCTCAGATGCTGTACAGCTAAAAAGTCCTAATTCTATGAGATGATAGTTGTCATTTACACTCACCTAACACTTTATTAGGTACACCTTGCTTGTGCTCAGATGGGCTCCTTTCAGAACTTCCCTAATTCTTTGTCAGCCCACCCACTGCAGCTATGACAGCTTCAACTCTAATGGGAAGGCTTTCCACAAGGTTTAGGAGTGTGTTTATGGAGAAGTTTGACCATTGCACTTGTGAGGTCAGACACTGATGTTGGCTAAGACGGCCCGAGAAGGAGGCTCGTAGTCTCCACCCAAATTTTTCCCAATGGTGTTCTAAAGGGTTGAGGTCAGCTCTCTACACACTGTTGTTGAGATAATCTGAAGGCCACATGAGGTTTGCAGGTCTGTGGTGACCTCTGTCTATTACGCACCTCAGCATCTGCTGACCTCAGATTATCAGCTACTGTGGAAATGAAATGAGCATTTGTTTTGAGATATCTCCTTATCTCATTATTAGTAAATTAGTAACTTGGCAACTAATGCTTTTCTTCTTCTTTTTAAACTAAGATGAAGACGAAGATGTCAGTGATATTATTATGGCTTGCATTGGAGCTCCTGATAAATGCCACTGTGTAGAGTAAGAGCAACCAATTCTGATAGCTTGTATGTGGGCTCTGTATGCTCTGTGGTCTGACTGTGTTAGTGCCTTGAACCTGCACAGTGGAATTTCCTCCAATCACTTCACATTGTTCACACGAACAACGAGTCAAAGCAACAGGGCAGGACAGAAACAGTCCCCACCCTTCGGGGTGTCTCTGAGGAACCATAAGCACTTCCAGGTCAAAAGGCCAACACAGGCACACACATATAGTAGCACACTCCAATCCACCATGTAATTATGTATAAAGTTCATATTTCGTTAAACAAGTGAGTCTTCAAGGAGAATGAAGCCTTAAGTCTTTGTGTTTCTTATTAATAGCCTAGCAATGCCATATATCAGCACTTTTGGTGAAGGCTCACAGCTGCTTGGTTGTCCACTCAAGGACATTCTGACCTCTTAATGGCAATTAAATAAGTTGTCAGAGAGCATGAGAAATCATCCATCTCTATTATCCTCTTTGGTTTCCTGCATCTGACATTAATAGTGAAGCAGGGCTGTGAAAACAGCAGAGCTGGAGAAACAGACACGGGGAGTGATAAGACAAAGGGAAAATATACTTTCCTTTTCCTGGTTTCATAATTTATGTTTAATGATTCTTTTGTCTGGCACTGGTGTCTGATAGTCAGCATTAAACCTTAGCAATACACCTGACCTTAATATTTATCAGCTGCTTGGTGACTTAGCTGAAAAAAGCTAAAAGTTGTATTACGAGAAACCAGTTGTCATATGCAGTATTAACATGATTTTGATTGAAAGTATAAAACAAAACTTGTATTGAATAGAGGGGGGGGGTACTGTTTTGTCCCAGCATTTATGTTGCCGTTTCTGCATGTCTGTGTGAGAGAGGCAGCTGGTGTGGGAAAGACTGTTAAGATGCTGGAAGAAGCAACTATGACCAGGGTTGTGGTCAACACTTGATTGTAGGTGAGGTATGTTTACACAGTACAGTACAGCACATGAGTCTGAGCCCTTACAACCGCATGACCCTCTGTGTGCGTTATGAAGAGGAAGTGATTATAACTTGGTCAGGGGGAAGCCTCCACTTTGGCTGGTATTGTTCAACCCTTCCTGGTCATTAGAGAGGAAGACGAGACTCCATCACTGTCATTCCTTCTCTACCTCGCTTTCTCTGTCAGCGACTTTCATCTCTCTCACTGCTCTGATCCCTTTATTTTCCCATTTTTCCTGTTCAGCCGTCACCATTTTTTCTTTAGTGTTGATTCTTAAAATAATTAACTAAACTCAAACCAACTGTTTGAGAGATAAATGGGTAAAGGCACAAAAAAAATTTAAGATACAATTTAATCTTCTCTTAATTTGGCCAAGAATTTCATTGGTTATTTCAACAAATGTATGTACATGCTGGAAGAGGTCTGTTGTGTGGTGCTGCCATCTGCTGTCTAAAATGAATCCTGACGTAAAAGCATCTGCACTCCCCAAAATGTTCACTGTGGAATTTAAACTGCTGCCTTTTAATGATTTCTCATAACTGTGTCCGGTCTATATTTTTAAGAAATACAAAAAAATATAAGTATGTTATGCTAAAGCAAAGATTATTTTTTGTCATTTGCTGTACAGTATATGTTTGAGCACTTTCAGTTGAGGACTAAGATGACTAAATATGTTGTGGTGCAGGGGTCGGCAACCCGTGGCTCCAGAGCCGCATTCGGCTCTTTCGTCCTTATGCTGCGTCACTCGCAGAAGCCGGAAGTATTTGGTGTTTTCGTTTGATTTGATTTTCTTTTTTTGGTTGATGTATTTGCGGCTCTGTGTTTTCTTCTCCGTGGAAATCGGGTCCAACTGGCTCTTTGAGTGTTAATGGTTGCCGACCCCTGTCCTGGTGCAACCATCAAGGTCCTTCAATATTTCAAAGGGCTTCTTGTAATTTCTTGGTCATTTAGTTGCCTCTTTTGTGCATA
>VOQJ01047325.1:8098-20962 GCA_015052665.1 Apistogramma diplotaenia | reverse complement strand
CCGTCCCGCCCTCCCCCCTCTGGGGGGAAAAACTCCTTCCCCCCCCCCCCCCCCCAAGGTGCAATTAGCTTTATCTCCCACATGTTCTTTCTTTTCCTTTGTCTTTCTTATCATTTCTTTAATCCTATCCTGCCCCTGTTGATTACTCTGATTTCCTTTCACCTCATACTACCCGTCAGTACCTCCTTCACCTGACAAACACAGAGGTGATGTGCTCTTTCGTACCCTCCCTCCTTTTCTACCTGTCAGTCAGTCCCTCCTTCTTCAGACAAAAGGAAAGAGGTATAATGGTGACTAATCTGTTGAGTAAACACATCTTTCTCTAAATACAGCCTGCTTCTTTCTTTTCTCCTAAATGTACTTCCCGAACTTCTTTTCTTCTCACCCACTTTGTTCCTGAACATTTGATCTGCCTGCTGACCTGTGTCATCTTCCTTTGGCCTTTCTCACCCGTTTGTTTACTCAGATTTTTATCTCTTTCTCCCGTTTTTCACCCTCATGTTTTCCACTTATCTGACATTAGTGCCCTTATAGATATGCTACATTTCTTTAAATTGCATCTCTTGCCTGGTTTTCTTCATTTTCTATTTCAATGTCTCACATTTTTTCTAAATTAATTAATCCTTAATAATTTCAAATTCTTCAGACTTTTAATTTAGCCCTCTATTTTTTTTCCTTACCCCCCCATCTGATTTGTCAGCTCTGTCCTTCTGACATCCCAGCAGATGAAAGGCTTCACAGTGTAAATACAAGGTCAACCCCATTATGTTTCACTGTCATTACCTCAAACTCAGCTTCCGCTGCCAACACCGCGCACAGCCTGTCATTAGTGAGCTAGTCTGTTAGCACTATGTTAGCTGTTACTAATCATTACCAGCTTTCAGAAAGTACTATCAGGAAGACACTTTGAGCTGCAATTATAGAAACAACTGGAAACCCGGCTTTGATTTTGTGACACAGTTCATTTGTTAATCCTCCAGCCCTGGAATATGTTACGGAGTGCCAGATGGATGAACAGATATTCTGGGATCCCAAGAGCATAAAACCTACTGAGGACATGTCTCAGCAATTATTCTATGTTTCTTTTTCCTCGCTTGGAATGGGTAGAAACACAATAAGGATGAGACTTGTTTGAAGGCATCTACAGCCTGCTAGCCACAGCTAGTTCAGGGCACAATCTGGTTTAAAATGTTTGATCCCAGTTTATGTAAATGTTTAACTTTTTGTGAATCATACAGTAGTTTAACACTAAAATATTCTCCTAATTACTCGTGAATTCTGCGTGATTGAGTTTAAGTGTGCAGTGATAAAATGGCAAAGCTTTTTTTGTATGCGCTCTGCAGTCGACTTTCTTATCCTCGTTCAACACTTGTGGCGTAAAGCGAGAATGATCCGACACCAAAGCCGCTGCACTCGCCACAACACGGCACAGATAACAAGGCACAGATACACAAACGAAACAGAGTGAAGAGAACATGTGACAGAAGAGAGGTGAAAAACAGTCAAGTTAGGAGAATGAGGGCATTAAAGTATTTGTCATTAAATAATAATGGATCAGTATCAATCTACAACAAAAGTTTCAAAATATTAATAATCTAAAGGAACAAAAGGAAAAAATATCTTTACTGGGACGAGGTGACAGTGAAATGACTCGATGAAACGAAACAGGAAACATTTGGAGGAGGCTCACATTATTTCATACACATTTGTAGTGTGTCAAGACATTTTCCCACAAAGGTAAATACTGGAACCTGAATGTTCATTATAAAGGTTTCTTTTAGAGAGCATCCAAATGGGAAAAAGAGTAATGATTTCTAAACTAGAATAAACCTAAATTATTATCAGGCACAAGTACAAAGCATAACGCTGTGGGACAAAAAAAAGGCCGAGATATTTCTGATCTAACATTTAGGAAAGACAGACAGACAGAAGGCAGGAAGGGAACCTCGCAAATAAATGCACCATCAATATCAAACCAAACCAGAATGAAAGTTAGGATGACCAAAGCTTTTATGATAATCAGACAATTAAATGAAACTTAAAAGTAACTTTTTGGCCCATGTGCACTTTAACCAATTACACATGATTGCTCTTGAGGCTGGAGATTACACATTCTGTGCGCATGTGTCAAGTACCACTGTTACTCTCAGGGTAAACATTTAGGGTTTTATTCTGACCAGCTTGATGCAACATACTTCCTGTGAACCTGTGGGGCTATTTGGAGGTTTTATTTTAACTAGCTGGTGCTGAAGAATGAAACAAAAAGTGAAGGATGAGGAATGCAGGGATGAAGGAACAGAGGATGGTTGGGTCTGTGTACCTCCGCCAGGTCAGAAAAGAGGACTTGACTGGCGCTTCGCCTCAAAACGTCCCAGTAACTCCGCGCCACAAACTCCTGACTGTCTTTTTTTAGCACCTGTAGGAGTGGTCAAGCAGGGCCAGGGTCAGTTAAGCTCCAAATCAACCAGCTCAGGAAAAAAATTAAAAAATAAATATATGCAACAGATGCAAGTAAATTCTGTTAAATATGTCACTCACTAATTGTCTCAACAAAGGAGACCATGTTCATTCTGCTAAGCCTAACATTGTAAAATGATGGGTCAAATAAACAGTGAACATTTTCACACACAAAAACATGTTAGATCTAGCTTTCCTTACAAATGGGTTTAAATTACAGCTAAAAGAAAGGAAGTTAATGGGGGGGGGGGGGGGTGGGTGGTGGGGGGGGGGTGGGGGTCAGAGGTAATTCTTAACATTACGGTGATGATGGATCTGCTATTGTTTAAATCACTGAAATCACAGAAAAATACATTTTTGAAAGAGTTTTTTTGAAAATGGAACACATTTTCCTCAATTAAATAAATAATTTAGAATGACTTGAATTTTAAACAGTTGTGCAGCAACAGTTGGCTCTGTTACCGTACGGTATTGAACCTTAATAAAAGCTGACCACGGTGCTGAGCTTCTGACCACCCACCTCGTCTTTCTCTCCAGGGAAAATGCAGCAGCAGCCATTTTAACACGACCCTGCAATGCTCTTAACTTCACTGTGACAATGCAGCTATCCATCACAACACTGACAGGAGGACGAGTGCCTGTGTGTGCCTATGTGCCTGTGTGTGTGAGACAGCATGAGAACGAGAGACGTTCGAGAGTGTAACTATTATTAAATGTTCAACGTTTCAAAATAATACGGTCAGTAATCTCTGCGAGCCAAAAGCTCAGTTCAGGTACAATCCAAAAATAAAAATATAGAGCTGGAAATGAGCATAATTAATTACTTAAAATATACAGTTAATAAGTAAAATTCTAAAAAAAATTCACAGGGTTGTTAAATAAGAATTTTTTTTAAAATGTGCTTAATTTTGGAGCTCAACAGACAAATTCAACCCCTTTGCTTTCTTTATCGAGTACAATAGAAACATCTTTCTGTATGTACCCTTGGCCTCCTTCCATTAAAAAAAAATCTCCTCTCTCTTTATATTAACAAACTTCCCCCCAACACAAGCTCAAGCACTGCCAAACAAACAGCACATGTCCTAAAAAGGACTAAAACGGAGTCTGATTGTGTTTAGGGCTTCAGTGGGTCTCAGGTCAGTCTAAATTACATCGCTTTCTTTTTGTAAGAGTTCATCTCTCCTGACCCCTTAAATATATTAGTCTTTTTTGCCATTCCTCTATCCATCAATCATCCCTCAATCAATCAATCAGCTGACTTGACAGATGGACAACCTTACTTGAATTTTCCCCTCTCCCTCTTTCATTCATCCTTTAAACTAGCTTACAGAGTACATTTCACTGGTAACACAGGATCAGGTGGGTCAGATTTAAAGCTTTTTCAAATGCCAGGAGCAAAAGTGGATTGCAGGGTGTTTAACATTGTTCTGTAAGTGAATTGAAATAGCTGACAAGTAAAAACTGGCAGAAACAAAACAAAACCATAATATAAATTTTCTTAAAACTTTGCTAAGTGCATAATGTTTGGGAGAATCTGGGCTTGTTTGGTATCTGAGCTGAGGTCTTATTTATCTTCTCCTCTTCTGATTCTTTTTATGTGCAAAGGCCAATGAGATGAGAAGTTGTTACTACTTCCAAGTATCTCTCCTAGAGATACCAATAGCAATCTTAGCTTGGCATAAAGACTGAAAAAACCTCAACATCGAAGAACTGATGTTAAGGTGTTACAGATTCCATAAAGTCACTGCACCATAGTAACTGAGGCCATTAATGAGTGATATTTAAAAGTTCTGATAATCTGTGGGTGGGGTCGGTGTCTACTAATAGACTGATGCATGGAATTGTATTTGCATCAAAAGCGACACGTGACATCCACTCATCACTGACAGGTTCAGTTTACTGCAATAATTTTTATGTTCATAATTAGATTTTATCTAACGCACTTTTGAAACAAATATCATCCCATGCAGGTGCAGTTTAACATATTCTGAAATTGTTGCACAAAGCTTAAGATTTAGTCACCACTTTTTAAAATCCCCCATTGGGTTTCTGTTCTGACTGATTGCTAAATTATGAAGCATGTACTGACCCAGTTGAAGAAAACCAACCAATTACCTGCTCCATAACAAACATCTATCTAAAAAGCAGAAAACGAGACTATGCCATTTGGATACATACGCTGTTCATGGGGGCAACCTGATATCCATACAGCTGCATACTCTAACACACAGAGAGAGACATGAGGAAGAGAAAGAGGAGGACAGAGCATGCAGCCAGAGAGGAGGAGAGAAGGTAAAAGACATGTTAGTACATGCAAGGAAAGAGGATGTGCCATTTTCAACACATCTATGATTAGCATACACACTGCGCTTAACACCAAGCACGTACTTTCAGGAGATGTGTTATCTGGAAACATATTCTTTATTTTTTTATTGATAGTATTTCCTGCGAGCCAGCAGGAATACCAGGAGGAATCTGTAAGATACCCAGTGCTTACAGCAGCAAATCTCAAACTCTTACCTACTTATCCATTTATAATGGTTGTAGGTAAACCTGCGTTTAAAAGATTTACTGGCTTCAAAATCCTTCACACTTTTTGACAAGACGCCCTTAAATTGTTTTTAAATGATCTGTTACTAAAATATGTAATGAGCACCCTGAGCCTAAGAATATTTTATTGTATCTAATGCACAACCTACTTAGTAGCTTAACTGATGTAAGTTACCTTAACTGTTAATCTACATATAGATCAACAAATATGTGAGGTGTGATAAGCTAATACTGATTAGCTCTCTAATAGTTATCAAGCTTGCAGTTACAAATACTCAGACACAGGCAGCAACGTGAGGCAAGGTGCTTAGTGTTGTTTCTAAACCTCAATCACAGAAAGCGCCGAGAAAGACACATTTTTTTGATATATCAAATATAACAAGTACACAGTAGGGAAAACTGTCACAGAGGTACCAAACGGTTTCCACGAGGCAGCATGCACTCAAAACTTGTTACATGAAAGGTTTAGTTTCATATCTGTGTGAATACAGATGACACTTAACTATGATGATGATCATTTTTAACACATCCATATGTACTCTTTGATACAACAGCAAGTGCTGTGGTAGTTTACACTCATGAATGTATTAAAATGCCATTTTAAGAGGGAAGTAATTTACAGGAATGTTTACTGTTATTTTAAGGTCAATGAAACCAGGATAGTCTTGGATATTTGCGTTTACCCCACTAACAAGAGCAGCATTAATCAAGTCCACGTCCACATGGTTGTGTCACCATTGCCTGTATTAAGGTTAATTAGCAAATTTAATCCCTACAGTAGCATCCATGCTTGTCTGAACATACACCACCCTGCTCTATTACCAACTTCCTTACCAACTGCGCTGACTTCTCAGCATCTCCTTTCCTTCCTTTCTTCTCGTTTTTCTTCCTGAAGATCTCCTGAAGCTGTAATGAGAGAAGGGACGAGGATCTCACTGATAATTCAAAGTTAAAAACGTAAACGCTCAAATGTACAAACATCCACTGAGTTCACGAGGTCACCCACTCTATGATGTCATTCGTTTTATGGTCTTTTGGTAACATGATTAATAGGGAGCTGGCTTTCAAGTTTCACTCTGGAATTGATTTATGTTTATGTGTACATGTTATTAAAGGGAAAATCAATGCTGAATCCAATATAGCAAAAAACTGCTTCAGACCGTATCAGGCAGGTGGATGTGTGACCTGTTTATATGTTAAACACGTATTATTTAAATGTCAAATAAATTATCAATTTCTTTGAAATTAAATAATTCGATTTTTTTATTATTCATTTCATTATTAATCAGAGTTAAAAGAAAACTGTTTCCAAAAGCTGAAATTTAAAAAAAAATTCCTTTAATCTGACAGAAAAATCAGTATCTATCAGTATCTAAACCTTCAATGTGAAAAATCGTTTTCTGTCCCACATCTGCCTGCTCCCGCAGGATTTTAAATCATTACCACTCCCTCCTGCTGATGTGCCATCCCACTCCCACCAACCTTCAGAGATTTTGATCCCTCACTGCCTGCAGCAGTGTTTTTAGTTGAAAAAATGTCAGTCCAATCCCGCAGGGAAAGTAACACATACGTAGACCCCTGGGGAAATCCTACAGTTAGGCTTCTCAGCTTTTTAATAAGCTGCCTTTAGAAGACATGAATTCAAAGTCAAGCTTTTCAAAAGGTTTACACTTGAAAACATAGTTAAACAGAGTTACAGCTCAAGGCAGTTGAAATAAAGGTATATAATATTATCACCTGACATTCATATATGGTACTGAAATAGCCACAAACTAATTTGATGATTAAGATTAGAAAGGCTGCGAATTTATCATTTAAATGCTCAGTTTCATGCAGCTTTTTCTAACTTTGGCTCTGTATTTAAGCTAGAGTTCACATCATCATGCCATCGCCCACTGCTCTGTGCAGTCCTAGTGTTTAAAGGCTAGAAATGAGTATATTTGTTATGGCAATCTTTGCTTTTCAAAGCCAGACATCATAACACTGGGATGACACTGGATGTACTGAGGGGCTACTGTAAGGCTCATCATAAGATGGATTAAGAATCATGATGCTTTTTACCTGTGAATCACATAAAGCTACTGTACTGGAGTCCAAGAATTAAAATATTGACATGAGAATTAGCATAATAGGACCCTTTAAAAATCAAGAAATTGTTGAGATAAAGAGCCTATCAGAATAAAATTTTCAAAAGTGAGATTTTATCTTTTGTGTCCCCCATAATCATAATCATAATCATTATACTTCAACTATTCTTTACCACTGTTTTGTAGTAACAGAAGTAAATAAATGAGGTTAATATTAACATGCAAATTCAGATTTTCTCTCAGTATCTGAGACTCACCACTAGGAACTCCCTCTTATCCACCATCTGGTTGCCGTCTGCATCAAACATATTGAAAGCAATCTTAAAGCCAGCATGAGGCTCTGGGGAACAGAGAGGAGAACACATAGGGTGAGTGTGTGCATGTGTTTGTTAAAGGCAATTCAAAATCCATAAATAGCAAGAGGAAAAAGTGGCTCAAAGCGTAGATAGGAGGTGAAGATGACAGCTGCTTATTCATAAAATACATCAAAGCTTTAGATCAGGTTAACATTGGTTTTTTGTTGTTTTTTTGAAAAATACCAGAACAAATATATTTGCTACAGATTGACAGTTTATTTTGACATTTTGTTCTATTTCAATTTCTAGCAATTTTTAAGGCAAAGCAAGACAGCATTCATGTAAAATTATTATTCATTTCTATTTGAGCTAATTTCACAAGCTCGTCATAGGTCTCGGAGATGAAGCAAATTGTATTTTTAATAATCATTTTGGTTTTTAATGATTATTAAATTTCACTTTTATTTGTTTTCTTAATTTATGCCTCGATTGGTGACCCGTCTGGGGTGTACCCTTCCTTTCGACCTGTGACAGCTGGGACAGGCTCCAGCCCCCTGCAAGCTTAAGTTGAACAGTTGAAGATAATGCATGCTTTTATTCATTCATTATTAATCTATTCATTACCTATTTAGATCAAATTGTAATAAAGTTCGAGGAAAAACACTGTCTTGACCCCTTATGTGTCAGGCATATCAGTACAGCTAAAATGTATATTTTCAAAACAAAGTGTCTCTGTGGTTTTTAAAGCCCAAAACACAGTAAGCTTGAAACTGGATCATTCCAAGCATCAAGTCCTCTGGCACAAATAGAGCAATGGACCGCACACGGTTAAGTGCCAAGAGGACTGCCGTGAATTATACATTGGGGAAACCAAACAACCTCTGGCTAAGTGGATGCCACAACATAGAAGAGTTGCCTCGTCTGGCCAGGACTCTGCAGTCTATTTAGACACACAGACCAATGGTCATTCTTTCAATGACGAGGACATGCACATCCTGGACAGGGAGGAATGCTGGTTGGAGCACATGGCCACTGATTAATGGCCAAGACATTTTGCATATCAACCCTCATGAAACTGATATCATCACTCTTTGTTATGCAATGGTGCAAGATTGCATCGTCATGCAGCTGTATTGTTTGCAGTGCTTGAGAAACCTGTCAGTTGAGAGTGAAAAAGTCGCTTTGATTAGTAATGAAGGATTTATCCCCCTGAAAACAGATCAGAATCAACTTCCTGGGATTTTGTAGCCAGACTTCCATTTTCTTAACTCTTTTACACCAAACCCATTGTTGGCGACAGAACGTACTTCAAATGTCCTGCCGTTCGCAACAATTACTGTAATAAAACTATGCTGGATGCAAAGCGCAATTTCGCAGCTTTCAGAAACTGATTGAATTTTTCAGATAGGACAAACGGTCGCCTAATTATGGTAATTCAAAATACATTTGATCTGACATCGAAGGAACATTTAAGCAAAACTCTTTAAGAATAAATATTGTAGCAATTTTCTCTAAGTTTAATTTAAAAAAAAAAAGAACATTAAATATTTAGTGCAGTGAATTGCTAGCTTGTAAAAAGCCTCTTATTTGTGTGCATATTTAAATTTTA
The DNA here is from genome assembly GCA_015052665.1 of Apistogramma diplotaenia. NCBI lineage: Eukaryota > Metazoa > Chordata > Actinopteri > Cichliformes > Cichlidae > Apistogramma > Apistogramma diplotaenia. The sequence continues at coordinate 11,963 of VOQJ01047325.1, read as the reverse complement.
AAGGTTATGAGCAGGTATTACCTTTTTTTCAATCTTTGGTCTGTCTCTGTCTCTTTTTTCTATCTTCTTTAGGAGAAGGGAAAACCAGCACGTTTGTGAGATAACTTTTTAAAGTTCTGGATGCACCTGAACGTAGTTAATATTCTGATATTATTCTTCAAAATTAAAAACAGAATAATGAAAAAACTGGGGGAAAGAGGTCTGATTAAAAGGGTACGATGAGTTTAAGCGAAAGGAAGATGTGTACAGACTGAATTGACTCACTTGTCAGGATGCAGAGCAGGAACAGGTACTCTGTGTATGAGATGATGCCTGGTAATGAGATCAAGAGAAGGAGAGTTAAAGAAGAGGTCACATTCAACACACACACACACACACAATGTTTACAGATGTTCAAAGACTGTGGGCCTCACACAAAGACATACACACTAACACACATAATCCATTCTTCCATGGAGATAGCATCTTAAAATGTGTCTTCTTAAAGCTGAGCTGCCAGCGGCCATTTGGCCACACACCGATTCCTTCTCTACACCCCAAGTGTCCAAAGTAAAGACACAGGCTGGTGTGTGTCTGTGTGTGTATGTGTCTGTGTTTGGATAAGCAAGTGAAAAATGTTTCAGGAGGTGATCCTTCCCTGCCTCAGGCACATTTAGGAATCTTTGTAGCTCCATCTAAGCTCTCTCCCTCTTTTTTTTTCGCTTTCTGTCTGATCGCTCAGATAGTTCAGGGTGGCTCGCTTGAGTGTTACGGAAGACTGCTCCCCAATTTGTGTGTATGTACCCATGAGTGTGTGTGAGGGTGAACATGACACCAGTTAAAGCCAGTGTGAGCCTTGTGTTTTGCTGATGTTTGACTGCTTTGTGTAGAAGAGCTGGTTTGGAACTGAAGTCTTTTTTCCTCATGTAGCCTGAGCTCTGCAAAGACTAGAGCAAACAAATTGAAGCTACTCATGTTTCTATAACACAGTCAGCAGTATTTTTGCACTACCATACTTTCAGTGATATGAATAGAAGGAGAGATTAATATTGATCTACAGGTGATTTTTTACCATGAGGGAAAATAAGATGTAAAAGGCATTATATTTCCTCTTTAATAATTTTAACATTTTAACTATCCTCAATATCCTTGATTCAGTGTTAAGCATGAATCTTTTTGGAAATGAAAAGCTTTAGAGCCTGAAATCAGACTTTAAATTTGAGACCTGCTAGGTCTTGATTTAGCCTTCTTTTGTTCTTTTAAAGGTGAAGGGGTTAAAATGTTAAGAATCCACTACACATTTATGAGAGAACAATAACAAATCTGATGGTCTGAGCCAACCACAAAGCACCTACCCCTATTATGGACCAAATTACTCACTAGATCTTCTAATAGCATACATTAAGAAGCCCAAAGATATCTACATATTGTGCTTGTTTCTACGGGGAAGCTAAAAAAAATTTGCTTACTTGAGCTTGTTTGTAACGAACCTTGTGATGACATCACAAAAGCAGTAACAAACCATTATAAACGAAGAATACGAATGTGTCACATGAGCATTAACACATTTAGCACTGGTAACAGTAACGCTACATCTTGCACATGGGCAAAATAAGGTAAATGCATGTTAAGGTGAATGACTTCAATGAGTCTTTGCTAAGTTCACTATATTCCAATTAACATTCCTAACTAAGAGATCCACTGCAATCTGAAATCATGCTTTGATTTAATTACTCAGTGTGTGGTACTTCACTTATCAAAGTCTAAAAGACCCCCTGATTTTGTTTTTACCCAGGTTATCTGTGTCTGATATTAGAATTTGTTTGATGATATAAAACCTTTAAATGTGACAAATATGCAACAAACTAGGAAATGAGGAAGGGGCAAATACTCAGTACTGTTGAATCCTGATGGTGTGTGTGGGCTCACTAGCGCTCCACCATTAACTTCAGGCCTGAGTGGTTTCTGTACAATTAAGAGTATTCTGAGGTTTCTGTTTACAAACTTTCTTTTATTCCTCTTTCACCATTTTATTTCTCTGTTTACTTTGCCTATTTGCCTTTTAAAGGCCATTTTTTATACTCCATCTGTTTCTTATGTTTCTCGATATCTCCCCACTCCTCTTTTAAATCTCCATTTCACTCCCTGATTTTATTTTCCACCTCTATTCTTTTCTCCCCTCCATCTCTCTGATGAAAAAAGGAGGCAGGCCACCCTCTTGTCCCTATGGACTAAATCAAACACACACACACATTGAGAATATACCTCTATTATTATGGTAGAGGAAGAGAGGGGATGCATCACACATGGTTTGCTATGTTTAGCATCTCCCAGTGTGTGGATATCTGTGTATCTGTGTAATTATCACGACAGGGGATCAGTCCCAGACTGTGTTATTCCTCTGTTACATACTCATGAGGCAAATGCTTAATTAGGGTGAGCTTTTTTCTCTCTTTCAGTGTTGTATAATTTGCAGAGTAAAGGAGAGGAGGAGAGGAAAGTTATTTTATTTTTGTTTAGGGTTTTTTTTTCCTCCAGCAGATTGTTTGGCTGTAAGGAGTGACAGCGGGGCACAAACCTGGATTAGAGACACCTACAGTGACACACAACTCACAAGTATGATTTAATCACACACTGAGAGCCAAGCCCCAGGAAATGTGCACAAAAGCTTTTAGGCCAAACATTTTAGATGCAAGAATAATTTTAGATGCAGATTTCTTCTATCTCTATTAGAATTTTTTTTCACAGCAGATAAGCTGAATGAAAAGAAAGGGTGCACTGTTATATTACTGACATAAGATGATCTTACAATGGCAATCGAGATTTTTATCGCAATTACTTCTGGGACAATGAATCAGCAAACAGTACCTTTAATCATCTTTCACAATTTTAAGGCAGAAAGAAATTTAATATTTTGATCTGTGCTTATTTATCACATGATCCTAGTCCTTTTAAACTGACATTCACTGACCTTGTTATAACCTGACTCTTATGTACTCTGATAACAAAACAGTGTTTATAGGTTTTGCTGTACATGTCTGTGTATTTGTGCTATTTAGTGAAAAGGTGCTTTGCTATGTGTGTATGTGTGTGTGTGTGTGCGTGCGTGCGTGTGTGTGCGTACTCTGTCTGACCTCGTTCTCTCAGGTTGCGGAACAGTTTGGAGGATCCTCTCCACACGGGAGGAGTGTCTGATAGGATCTTCTCCAGCTCCTTACACACACACATACAATCACACAATAAAATGTAAGATACACTGTAAAAACACAGACCTCTAGCTTTATACAGACAGATCCTGAGCAAACAGGAGAGGTTAGCATGCCATGGAAACAAAGAAAAATACATACTGGCAAACACTTCATTAGAATTTCATTATTTTATATGTCTTGAATAAAAAAGAACTGTAATATAATGTATGCATTTTTTAAAAAGTGACACTAATACAGTGGTTTTAGGATAAAACCGAAATCAAAAAAATGAGATAATCATGCATGCAGAAGCTTCCTACTATTGCATGGGTGATACTAGAAAAACAGGACTTTAAACTTTGCAGTGTATATGGAATCAGAAGTAACATGCAACAGATGTCTCACTGTAATACAGAGGAGCAGGGAAAAGACGGAGTTAGAGTGTGTCTCCCACCTGCTTGGTCAGGGACCTCCAGGGCCTCTTGTCTGCCAGGGGAACAAAACAAAAGGGAAGAGAAGGAGGCGAAGGGAAAGAGGAGAAGAGAGTTTGGGTGGGCTAAGTTAGATAGCATCTGTATGATCTAGAAATGGGTCTTAATGTGCCAGGTACAGTCACAACACACACACACACACACACACACACACACACACACACACACACACACACACACACACACACACACACACACACACACACA
>VOQJ01047322.1:0-10266 GCA_015052665.1 Apistogramma diplotaenia | reverse complement strand
TGGGGCGGGGGGGGGGAGGGGGGTTTGGAAGGGGGGGGGGGGTACAACTGTTTTTTTTTTTGTTTTTACTGAAACAGTGTACGTGGTGTTATTCAGTCATTTATTATATAACATAATGTAATCCTGTGTGAAACACTGAATGTTTTCATTATCCATTATTCTAAAAGTGAATTTCCTAAACACAGAAAAAAAGAATCAGCTGTTAAACTAAATCCATGCCCCGTTCCCTGCTTGTGGAGACATTTCTGCCACCGGGTTTGTGTTTTGTCAGAAAATGAACAGGAAGTGACATTTTGTACATTTAAGATGAAGAAGAAGGAACCACAACTCCTCAATGATGGCTGAAGCTCCTGCTGTAAGATTATTTTGTGTCCTCACTACATCGTCGGTATTTCCCCACCCTCTGTAGCGCCGTTTAATTTCTGATGTGTGAAAGCAGAGATCACAGAGCCATTTACTGCAGTGCAGAGATTCATTCACCCACAGTGCTGCAACAGTCAGTCCATGAATTAAACTGTCAGCTGAAAGACAACAAAGGCTGCTTCCAGCTTATTAGCAGTGACGATTATTTAATCATTATGTATGACAGTGCTACATGTTACTAAGCTGCATGTAGCCTGGTTTCAGATGTCAGAGAGGACAAGATATCTGCAAAATGTTTAATCATGTCGTTAAGTACATTAACCCACACAAATAAACATGCATTATAATAACTTGACAATCTGTACATTTTCCCCTTTTAACACACTAACTGCTCTCGCTCTTTTTACTGTCGAGGCTTGCATCGCTTCACAGCTTTGCACCTGATTATGTCTTCTTTAATCCCTGTGAGCGTTCCTTACAGAACCCATTTCAAGCTTTCTAATGATTTTTTTTCTGCATCAATATCTAATTTTACAGCAGACTGAATCACCTTCTGGCTGATTTCAGAAAAACTGCTTTTCGTTTTTAGGAATCGGCATGGTTCAAAGCTCAAGCGGCTCAGAGAAGCAACAGCTCAGTGTGAATAGTTTCTTTGTTTCAGAATGGAGGTGTTTATTCAAAACCAGCTATAGTCCTGCCCCTGCATAATTACCTGTCTTCACGTAAATATGCTACTTTCAGAAATTGCTATCTTTTTCTTCATGCTGATTGGGGTTCTAGAGACTGATGCCATCTTTACTTCTAAGATTAGGCTTCAAACTTTCTTTTCTGAGAAGCTTTATAAAGTTTGGGCTGCATCAGGTTACCCTGCTCGTTAAAGCTTTGATTATACTTTCCTCAACCACCAGGCCACAAGTTTTGCCATCAGACGGTGAGTGTGAGGGTCTGTGCAGATACCCTCGTGCCAGTCAATTTTTTGTGACTGTGCAGACTCCGTGTTGTCTCCAGCTGGAGCTGAGCTCATATGTTGCTAAACGCTGCCCTCTGAATGGTCAGATCAGTTTATTCACTTGCGAAAATCGGAAAAATCGAACTTGATCCGAAAAAATAAATCTTGTGAAATGACGCGCCCGGTGTGAATGGCTGCATTAAGAACAGGCGAGTCCGAAAAATATTTTTGACACACGAAACATTCACACGAAATTTACCCGTGCGGTGTGTAAAGGCCTTGAGTCATAATTTTGTCATCTGGATAGTTTTAGTGGAAAAATCATCTTAACAATATCGTCGCCCCACATGGTTCACACATCATCTTGGTTCTTTCAGCATCAAAGGTGAAATGTGTCCATACTAGTAATGGGAAGTTTGGCTCTTACGGCTCCCAAACCTTACACAGACACTGGAGTGGTGAAGCGTACATCAAAGTATTATTAGAATATTGGATGCTGCAGACTTAACATGACAGAGATGCCTCACTCTTGTGCTGCATGGAGTTGTTCAAACATTTTTACAGTTGAAACTGGATCACATGGGCTCACCTTCATAGGTAAGAGTAAATAATTTTTTTAGCGTATTTGGCCATTACAATATTTTGAAAACAGAATTTGCAGAGTTGCAGATAATCCTGTTGTTGGACATGGCTCTTTTTTTGTTTACCTTTTTAAACAATTTACTGTATGCAATAAAACATAAATCTATAATTTTAGTATACAGTTTCATCACTGAAAGAAAATGAAATAGATCAGTGTCTATTGCAGTTTTTTATTTTATTTTGTAAACGTTCATTTTTTTGTATTTAGAATTGCCATTAATAATTAAATAATAAAAAATTGTGAATATAATTTTGGGGGTTTTTTGTTCATAAACCTGCAGATGTTATATCAACATGTCAGGATTTGGTCATTGTGGACATTTATCATCACAGCGTTACAAACATGGACAGCTGTAAACATAAAAACATTAGAAATACAAACGCTGGTTTGATGCTGCCCCCTGACATACGTGGAGAATTTAACATTGATAATTATCAGAGAAAGTTACGTTGCTTGTCACAGCAGCGGGCCGACTCGCTCAACACGGCGTCTACGTATGTATGTGCGTCCCAAACGGCTCCACCGATTGTATCTGAAATATGTGAGCCTGGATCCCGTCCTGTCTTCCACGTTCGGATTAAATTTGTGCAAGAGTGCGTTGATTGGATGTTTTCCCAACTTATCCCGCCCTTTCACAAAATTAAATTAGTTGTGATTGGATGTCGTCCTCGACAAGCATTTTTGTCTCGTTTTTGTTCGTAAACAAAAAGTATCAATTATTTTTGTCTCATTTTCGTCTTTCCTGTAGTTTGTGGATAGTTATCATCTCGTTTTCGTCATGGAAAAAAGATTTGTTGATAAAGACTATGACGAAAAAATTTCGTCAATGAAATTAACACTGTTAAAGATGTGCTGCACATGGTTGATGCGAGTAAATGGCTGCAGAGGGCGATAGCTGGCTGCCTAACTTTTTCTCCTGTGGTTTGTTTGTCCTCCTGTATCTCAGGAGGTAGAGCAGGTCACCTACTAATCAGAAGGTTGGCGGTTCGATTCCTGGCTGCTCTGAGCTGCATGCCAAAGTATCCTTGGGCAAGATACTGAACCCCAAGTTGCTCTCGACGCAAGCGTTGAGTATGAGTGTGTGTGAATGGGTGAATGTAAACGTGTTGTATAAAGCACTTTGAGTGCTCAGTAGAGTAGAAAAGTGCTATATAAGAACTAGTCCATTTACCATTTACTCCTTTCCAACCCCCTCCACCAAAAGGTCAAGGCAGATGGCTGCTTCTCCCTGAGACTGTGGCTCTGTAGGAGGTATCATCCTGTTAAATGGGTTCTCACTCTCCCCACTGTCACCAAGTTCTGTTCATAGGGGATCATCTGATTACTGGATTTGTGAGGTCTTGACCTTAAATGAACTGGCACTCATAAAACTGGTGTAGTATTGTATGTTTTTGTTTGCTGCTTCTGGCCCACGTCTTCTGTTATGTAACACTTTGGTAATGTGTGTCAGTGTGACACAAGACCAATAGCTGCTGAACAAACAACATGAACAGATCTACAAGGCAGCTGTATGAGTCTGTAAGCAAACGCTAAAAGTGGTTAATGCAGTGATTTTCCATCTCTGCTGCTTCTCTGTAAATGTAAAGATTATGCAACGGGCTCGACGCTGCACACCTCCCGGCTCAGGGGGGCTGTCTCTCGGCCTCATGTTTCAACATAAATCGCTGAACACGTGTATCGGGATAATGTGTCAGCACATGTTGTTTTTCCTTTCCAAGCACAGTCCAGCGAGCGGATCCCGTTTTGTAAACGGGAGGCCTAGCTGGCTCCGAGCTAACCGGACAGTGAACCAGATGGCCCTTCAACACCTCCCGGGCCCGAGGATGCTGACACAGTAAAAACAACGCTTTTCACCCTTGATTTGCGCCTCCAGAAATACCCTCTCAGCTTACCTGCCCTGTCTCGGACACACTTGTAGTAGCTACACTTGCACAGACACCCTTTAAGTGCGTTGTTATTACAAAGGGCTTAGCTAGGCGGCTAATGGGTCAGTTCACGGCGACGGTTTGCGGCCGGTTAAGCCAGCTAAATAACCTCATCCTTAGCGGGCTTCTTACCAAATGTCCTCCTCTGTTTGAATGGTCTGTCGGACGGCATCTCGGTCCCGATTATTACGCGATTATAAATAACGTATTAGTTGCAGGCAGCAGTGGCGCTCGTCCCTCCCGTTCGTGTCTCCGGTTCGTCTGAAGCCAAAACAGCTCCGGACAAACAAAGACGGTAAACCGAGCCTCTGACGTCACCGTAGGCGTTTAAAGGGGACGTGCGCTAACTCCCGCGCCTAGAGCGCGTTCACAGTGCGCATATGGCAGGCCGTTTTAACATGGAATGGAATTCACCACACATATTCCAGTTATCTGAAACTGATTTATGACTAGACGTATTAGTAATTTAAGATATCTTTAATTATAATTATGACTAGTCAAAATACAAAACAAGATATCTTGAATTCACTTTTTGACTAGTCATAATTGAATTTTAGATATCTGAATTGTGAGTTTCAGATAGTCAGTAATTCATTGTAGATATCTTGAATTGCAGCCTCCATGCAAGTCATGCTGCTCCGGGCTGCATGCCAAAGTATCCTTGGGTAAGATACTGAACCCCAAGTTGCTCTCCGACGCAACCGTTGGAGTGTGAATTTGTGTGAATGTTAGATAATAAATTACATTTTGACTAGTCAAAATTCAATTTAAGATATCTTCAATTATTATTCTTACTAGTCAGAATGTAGTTTAAGATATCTTAAATTACCATTTTGATTAGTCAGAATGCATTTTTAGATATCTAAAATGTAATTTCGGATAGTCAGACTTTATATTAAAACGGCCTGCCATAGTGTGCAAAGTTTAACCTGTACGTCACTGAAGTACAGTTTTAATGTAAAACCCAATTTAAAAAATTGTAATACAATTAAAATAAAATCAATGCAATGATGTGTAAATCTCATGAACCATATTTATTCGCAGCAGAACAGAGAAAAAAGTCAAATATCTGAAATGTTTTACAGTCATGAAAGATATTACCTCAATTTGAATTTGATGGCAGCAACATGTCTCCAAAAAGTCAGGAGTAATGAAAAGCTCGAAAATTAAGCAGTGCTAAAAAATAACAATAAAAAAACATGTGGAGGCGCAAATAATCAGAGGAATTAGTAAGTAACATGATGAAAAGAACATCTTAGAGAGACAGAGATGGCTACAGGTTAGAAAAAAAAAACATCTTCAAATTGTGGAACAACTTCCGAATAATATTCCTGAATGTAAAAATTGTGAAGACTTTGAATATATCATTATGTACAGTTCATAATATCATCAGATCTTCCCAAAATCTGAAGAAATCTCTGTGTGCAGTACTGGATATCTATGATCCATAGGCAGCACTGCAGTACATACAGGGCTGATCCTGTTCTGGATCACTACATCAGCTCAAGAACACTTCCAGAAATCCCTGTCTGTGAGCACAGCTCAGCGTGCTATCCACAAAGCTAAAACTATCATGCAAACCATTATCCAGAAACACTGCAGACTTCTCTGAACCAAAGCACATTAAAAATGGACTGAGGCAGAGTGCAGACTGTTCTGAGGTCTAAGGATGCTGCACCATCTGGACTCTTATCAGCTCATTCCAAAGCCTGCAACTATGATGGTATAAGGTAGCGAATCAGGCAGCTGGCACATCTGGAACAACTCCATCAGAGCTGAAAGGTACATCCTGGTTTCAGAGTAGCATATGCTCTCATTCAGTCACCATCACTTCAGGGAAGGCCTTCATATTTCAGTAGGACAATGCTAAACCCCATCATGCAGCTACTCCAGAAGCACGGCTTCATAGTAGAAGAGTGTGTTGAACTTGCAGTCCAGACCTTTGACCAGTTGAGATCATCTTGAGCATCAGGAACCCAAAAAAGGGCAAATCAGACCCAGGAGTGCTGAGCAGCTGGAATCCTCTATCAGACAAAAGGGGACAAAATTTCTCTCCCAAAGTCCAGCAGCTGCTCTCCTCAGTTCCAGGTGTTTACAGCGTGTTAAAGTGGAAGATGCTGCACAACAGGAAACCTGTAACAACTGTTTCGAGCCATGTTGCTGACATCAAATTCAAAGTGAGCTAATATTGTTCTTAAATCAGTAGATCTTTTCAGTTTAAACATGTTTTCTATGCTCTGCTTTGAGTTATAGGGGTTTATGAGATTTGCATATCATTGCATTTCATGCAGCTTACTAGCTTTTCTGGAATTGGGGTTGTATTTGTAATTTAAATATTTGTATAATATTGTTTTTTACTTTACTGCAATATTTGACTTTATACTCTGTACGAAACTCATGGCAGTACATAAGGAATTAATGTTGCAGTTAAAGATAAATTTTAAGTGAACCACAAGAGAATAAAATAATTTTGAAATGTAAGAATAATTGCTTCATATCAAAGCTTTTCAACTTTTTTAAAATAAGATTTTATTGACTATGTCCATACATTTTTATGCGCTGCTGATCCCCAAAATGTTGTTTGGTGAGACTTTAGCTCTGGAGGGTTTCGGATTTTTGGCCCATAGCTTTACTGTACTGCTTCATCAGTAGCTTTAAGGAAAAAAACTTGATATTCTGTTGTAAAGCTATTGTAATAAACATCAGCAGTGAAGTGATTCTCTATGAGATGTTTTGACCTCTTTTTGTCTGCTGAATGTGCAGCTGAGGCATTGTCGACTAACAGAATCCACCAAAACAACTATGTTTCATGTAGTTTTATCAGTTTTCCCCTTTTTACCAAAACACTCGAGTGGTGCAGATCTTAACCTCAGTTAGAAATGCATGAGTTTCTTATTAAAGAAGTAAACATCAGACCAAAACAGAAAAAAGACACAGGACCATTCAGATTTTTTTAATTTCTTAATTTGTTACAAATTAACAGAAACAACAAGCACAGAGTGTTTGTAGTGTTGTTCTCTGTTCGCCAGTGAAATACTGTCCTTAACAGTTTTACTACCAAAACAATAAAGAATCTGCAGTTTTCCTTTAAGATTGGCTAAATAAAACAAAGCATGTTCTCTGGTCCGTCTGGTATACTGTACACTTTAGACCAGTGTGCCTTCCTCCAGTTTAGCTCTGCAAATTCTATCACAGACAGTTTGACAGGCATGCACATCTGGCTACCTGCTACAGTACACATGAAATAAATTGTGACATAAGGTACAGTACACACAGAGAAGCTGGGATGCTAATACATGGAAAAGATATGTCGTCAGGGTCGCACCTTGTCACCTGCATCTTCATATTGTGACCTCAATACCTCGCACAGCAAGCGCATAAAAAAAAAGTTCTGCTAAACAAGATTTTTGATTTAATGAGAAGAAATGCTCTGTTTAGGTATGAAGCAAAAAGAGTTAACAGTCAGTCATCAGTTTCTTCATCTTTAATCTGATGGGTTCTGGATCACGATCAGGAAAAAGTCCTTGTCTGTGAAGAAAAAGGCAAAGAAATTAAACTTCCCAAACACAACTGAAGCTCGAGAAACTACATAAACACCGACTTTGTGTTGTACAATTGTTCAGGAACTAAAACATCTAAAAAAAAAGAAAAGAAAATATCCAGCCCTCCCAGCAAGGGAAAAATCCAGTCAGTAGTAGTTTGAAATTTTTTTAAATGTAGGATTTTAATTACATAAACTGTTAGTCCATTGTAAAGTTTTTCTGTCTCAAAAAGCTGATCAAGTTTTACTGAACTTCTGTAACAATCTTTCCTGCCAGCTCTTTGGACTTTTTCCTAAACCAAACTCACCAGAAAGTCTCTCATATCTGGTTGACATGGTGGCTGGCAAAAAACAAAAACACAATTCTTATGCAAAGTTATGCAAACAAATAAAAAGGCATTGCTTGTGGTCCTGAATTTCTCTCAGAGCAGCCAACCTGTTACCCACGAGCAGGAATCTCCAGGGCTGACAGCTTAAACCAGCACTCAAGTGCCAGAAACTGCAGTTCCTCTGCAATTAAGCAGCGGCTCAGTCCCCACAGACTGTTAAAATGTCCAGCCTAACAGCAGAAATAAACATGCTCACAGCCTGATACAGAATCCATCTCTATGGAGAATTTCCCTCCTTGTAACATGTACAGGGGCTGATCTTTAAAGCTTCAAAAAGTGAAGTTTCTCTCTTAACATACAGTCTGCTTTTCTCCTCTGTATTGTATTATGAGTCCATACAGATAAGTCTAAAATACGGAATGAATTTGTTGAATCCGTGATTTATAAAAAACTTCGTCTGTTGCACCAAAAGGTGGCACTCAGATACCAGCAACACTACCTTTGCAATGTTTCTGGAGTCCCAGCAGGGCCGGTTTTTGCTATGGGCAAATTGGGCGATTGCCCAGGGCGCAATCTCTATTTGAGGGTGTACGCGCGCCATCAAAAAAATCTAAAAACAAAAGTCGCCAGTTTTGGGGGTTAGGTATAGAGTTAGACTACCGCTCATTTCCATGTCGGATTAGTGGAGTGGGCGCTGGGTCACCCTCACTGTCACGTTAACTTGCTGCGGAGTGAGAGTCATACAGGTTGTGTGTGTAAGAGGAGGAAAGGGGGAGGGGGCCGAGGCGATAGACTGATCCCAGGCCACACAACACAAACTGCTTTAAAATAAATTATAGTTCATTCCTAAAATTAACAGACCCACATACCTTCATGTAATTAATTGGGTCAGTTATGTGAAAAATGTAAAATAAATAAATAAATAATAAAAATAAATAAAAAGTCATAAGCTACATGAATTTGCTTACATCACTCTGGTTGATTGATGGGTGAAGAGACTGTTGACGTAAGGTAAATATGGATCAAGGTAAAAGACCAAAGAAGCATCAGGTGCAGTTTAGAAAAAGAAGAAGAGGAGAAACGGGCAAAGGATGAAGGTCTGCAGATTTCTGTGAATGACATTAGGCAATAGGCTATTTATTAGCCTCTTGCTAATATGTTGCTAATTAATTACAGAGGGCTACTGTATTTGGTTTTTAGTTGTGCTGAATTAGAATTAGAGTTGAGGCATCATGTCAGAAATCTACCCCAATCTGTGGACTGCACTCAGAATTGGTTTGACCCTTCCAGCGACAGTAGCTGAAGCAGAGAGGAGTTGTAAATGTTCTTGTTTAATGTTTCATGTGATGCTCATGATGCTGACTGATTTGTGGTTTTTACATGATTTCATGGGTGTATAATTTGTGTTTAGATGTTTCAATTTCAAATGTGTCACTGCACAGTGGGTTCTTGTTGCAGTCTGTCTTGTTAAGGAACTAAGATGTAATGTAATGTGTCTCGCGAGAAGTAGCGGGTACTGATGTTAGCGGGAGAATGAAATGAATTCACCTCTCGTGGACTGCAGGAGGGCAGACGCTTTGACACGACGCTGCTGCGTTCAAGATTCAAGCTATCGTGTGAAGCCAAAGTCGATAAAGTGACTTAAAGTTTACCATCTCTTTTCGTGACAAGCAACCAATGAGACATTTTATTGTTTAAATACGTCTTGTACCTTTATTTCACTGTGTATACATGCTAAGTACAATGTAATGCAACATGCTAACGCGGCTGCACAGTTTGTTCATGAATACAGTTTTCACGGCGTGACTAAGTCAACGGAGAGAGAGATAGAGGGAGAGGCTCAAGCAATAAATGCCTGTTTCAAAAAATGACCTGTATCTGTGTTGTCATGGAGACAGCTGCAGGAGTTTTTCCAAGCTGAAGCTTATTAAAACATACTTGAGGTATATTGAGGTATGATTTTGCAGCAAAGAAGGCTCAAAGTCAAGTTTTAAACACTTATTAGTACCTGAAGGATTTGTGCAATTTACATTGATAGTTATGTACTGTATTTAATTTTTTTATTTATTGTGTTTTTTCCCTGTTCTTGTTTCCTTTCTGTATTTATTATATATAATAAAAAACAAATATGTAATGTATCATTGTGGTGGGGGGGGGGGTGTTGGTTCACCCAGGGTGTAAATCTAGCCAGAACCGCCTCTGAGTCCCAGTGGCGTGCGTACACACACACACACACACACACACACACACACATCCCTGCTTGAACTGAGCAGTGTGTCTGGTGTCTGAGATGTAGTTTCAATTCAATTTTATTCATACAGCGCAAGTAAAGACCCTACAATAATTACAGAGAAAACCCAACAGTCAAAACAACCCCTATGAGCAGCACTTGGTGACGGTGGGAAGGAAAACTTCCTTTTAATAGGAAGAAACCTCCAGCAGAACCAGGCTCAGGGAGGGGCAGTCATCTGCTGTGACCAGTTGGGTCTGAGGAGAGAGAAACATTCAGGGCATCA
>VOQJ01047319.1:0-10238 GCA_015052665.1 Apistogramma diplotaenia | reverse complement strand
GGCTGGCAGGTACTTGGTTCCTTGTATGTTTTTACTGTTGCCTCAATGGCTTTAGCTGGCTGTGACACTGAAGGAGGTCGGCTTGGAGGTGGATGCACCTCTGGAGTCTGCAGATCACTGAGTTCTGACTGTTGTTGCACATACTGCTGTACTCGTTCTTTGGGGTTGATTGGTTGCATATTGTCCAGCTGGGGCTGTTGTGGGTGCTCACTTTCCTGTGCGGACGCTTCCCAAGCTTGAGCCTCAGCTAGTGCTGCTGCTGCTGCTTTCTGTGACTTGAGAATGTGCAGCTCTGCATCCAAATCTGCCTTCTTTTTTAGCTGTTCAGCTTGTTGTTTCAAGATATTAGCTTCTTGCTCAGCAAACGAGAGCTGGACACGGGCTGCTTCTGCTTTTGCTCGTGCTCTGGCAGCAGCAGTAGATGATGACGTGAGCTGGCTAGAGCGTAATGAAGTCGAGGTTTTTGACCTTGTTTCCAATGTATCATCCATTTCTTTTCCAGAACTCACGATGTTTGATGAGAATGATGCCTTTTTACTATTCTGCCCTTACTGTACAGGGATGCCCAGCTTGGCAGATAGCTAAACAGTTCTTCAAAATAAGAGGCAAAGGCTTCCCTCCATTAAGGCAGGGTTTAATTGTCTCTCAAATGAAGGTACTGTAAAACTATAAAACACAAGAAAGAACATATTACAATACACATTACATACTTATCCTGTTGCACAATATAGGTTGGACTCTTGCTATTTCAAATTGTAGCTGGTATAGTCACCACAAAACAGTAAACCGTACTTAATGCATCCCGCTAGCTTAATGCTAGCATATACTGGGATTTCCCATAGACACACTAACGCGATTAGCATTGACTGCATAACATCAAACAAATCTACCTAAACACTCAACATAAACTCAAAACACACTTATTCTTACAGGCATATGTTTCCCATGCTCTGTGGTTAACAACTTTAAACCGATTGCTTGTAAACTATTACCAGTTTAACCTTTTCAACTACTGAAACTTGGGTTGACAACTCTACCGTCTCCCCCTAGTGGGCTAGTGGCGTTACTGCACTCCAGCAGTGGCAGCACACTCCCCGCCTGGTATTTTATACCACTATACATTTCCTGTATGGAACAATAAAATCACCTCTGAAACAGGTCGCAAATACACTCTGGGAACGCAATGTTTGACTACCTTAATTTCTACCTTACGCACTCTATCGTCTTGACTAGTAAAGGTTTTGATCACAAGTCCAGTAGGCCACTCAGTCCTTTTCACTTGTGAGTCCTTCAAGAGCACGACATCTCCTACTTGCAGATTGGGCTTCTCCGAATTCCATTTTCGTCTTATTTGAAGTGTCGTTAGATACTCTTGCCTCCACCTCTTCCAAAAGGCATCAGCAAGTGCTTGGACTCTCTTCCAGTGTTTATTGGATAGGTCATTAACATCAAACTCTCCAAAAGGTGCAGCTAGCGTGTCCTTTTTATGTGTCAACAACGTTGATGGGGTGAGTATTTCAGGTGCTTCTGGGTCAGAGGACACAGGGACCAGTGGTCCTGAGTTCATAATGGCAGCGACTTCCGCCATCAGAGTGACTAGTATCTCATGTGTAAGATACGATGGATTCAGCTTGAGAAGAAGAGCATCCAAAACACGTCGAGCAATGCCAATCATCCTCTCCCACACTCCACCCATATGGGACGAGTGGGGAGGATTGAATATCCATGTGCTTCTGTTTTCTATAAGGTATGTCTTTACCCTAGGATCAGCTGTGTTGAGTTTGAGTTCTTTGCAAGCACCAATGAAATTAGTGCCCCTGTCCGATCTGATTGTCTTAATGGGTCCTCTAATGGCACTGAAACGTCTCAGTCCATTAATGAAGCTTGCAGTGGTCATAGTTTCTATTACTTCGATGTGTACAGCCCTAGTGCTTAAACAAGTGAACATAATGGCCCATCGCTTACTTTCAGCATGCCCTCCCCTTGTTCTCCGGGCAGTCACATTCCAAGGTCCAAAAACATCCAAACCAACATGAGTAAATGGTGGATCTGGTGACACTCTATCAGATGGCAAGTCTGACATCTTCTGGACCTGCAGTCCTCCCCTTAGTCTTTTGCAAGTTACACATTTATGTATCACACTTGACACAAGTCGCTTCCCCCCAATCAGCCAAAGTCCTGCTAATCTGATAGCTCCTTCTGTGAAATGTCGTCCTTGGTGCGCAGACTTTTCATGATATTTTCTGACCAGCAATGTAGCAATGTGCAGCTTGCGGACAATCAGAGGGTGTTTATCCTCAAACGACATATCAGCTGCTGAGATACGGCCACCGATTCTCAATAATCCATCTTTGTCCAGAAAGGGTGTCAATTTTCGAAGTGGGCTTTGTTTGGAGATTTCCTCTCCCCTGGCAAGACACTGAATCTCCTTTATGAAAGCATCTTGTTGTGTGGTTCTAATGATCACTGTTACTGCTTGTGTCTCTTCATCTCCTGTGTTGGCACTATGCGTTTTTGCAACACTTCTTGCCTTCTGTATTAGTGTGGAGAGTGCCTGAGTCAAAGATTTCCAAGTGGAGAACCTATGAAACCTTTGGCCTCCAAGCCCACCATTCTCAACCACTGTGGTAAAGGTTTTTATTTCAGGGTACACCTCTGGATCCATATTTGGATCCTGCAGATCAAAGACATCAGTCTGAGTGTTGTGCTCTTGTTGATGTTTTGATAGAAATGAAGGTCCAGTAAACCAGTTGGTGCTTTTGAGAGCTGCAGCAGTTGTTGGTCGAGTTCCATAGTCCGCTGGGTTCTCTTCAGTGCTGATGTAATGCCACTGATCTAGGTGAGACTTCCTGATATGCGTTACCCTGTTTGCCACATAAACATAAAACCTGCGTGAGGTATTATGAATGTAACCCAGGACTATTTTACTGTCTGTATAATACTTCACAGAATGAATGTCAATGTCAAGTTCATCTTGAATGAAGTCTGCCATCTCATTGCTAGGACAGCTGCACAAAGTTCCAGGCGAGGAACGGTATGTGCTGGGCATGGAGCCAGTTTTGCTCTTGCCATGAAGAATCCAACATGACACTGTCCTGTTGTAGAGACTGTCTTCAAGTTAGCCACAGCAGCTATGGCTGTGATTGACGCATCTGAAAAAACACACAACTCTCTGTGCCGTGTCTGCTTGGCTAAAGAAACTGGAGCATAAGGTCTCGGAATCTGGAGCTGTTCTAGGTCTTTCATAGAGTCTCTCCATAGTTCCCATTGTTCCTGTTTGGATTCTGGCAGTGGTGTGTCCCAGTCATACTGTTCAACAGATAGGTTTCTCACCAAATTTCTTCCTCCCATTGTGACTGGTACTAAAAACCCTAAGGGGTCAAACAAACTGTTTACTGTGGACAAAACGCCTCTTTTTGTCAAAGGTTTCTCCTCCTTTGAAACACAGAAAGTGAAGTTGTCTGTCTCTAGGTTCCAAATTAAACCAAGACTCCTTTGAAGAGGTAGTGATTCCACTCCTAAATCCAGGTTTGTCAACTCTTTGGCCAGGTCTTCTGGAGAGAATGCCTGCATGACACTGGCATTGTTGGATGCAATTTTGTGTAGCTTGATGTTTGATTTAGCCAGCATGTCCTGGGAAGTCTGCAGGACACTTATGGCTTCCATTTCACTGGGAAATGATGCAAGTCCGTCGTCCACATAAAAATTGCGCGTGATGAACTCTCTTGCACAATCAGTGGAGTTAGCTGCTTCCATAGCTGCTCGCCTGAAGCAGTAAATAGCCACTGCAGGTGACGGACTGTTGCCAAATACATGCACTGTCATTCTGAACTCTTTCACTGGTTTTTGCAGATCATTGTTTTCATACCACAAGAACCTTAGAAGGTTTCGATGCTTCTCACAGACTTTGAAGCAGTAAAACATCTGCTGCACATCTGCTGTAACTGCTATCGGTTCTCTGCGAAAACGAATGAGAACTCCAAGAAGAGCATTGTTCAGATCGGGGCCACTCAGCAGTACATCATTGAGGGAGACTCCTTCATGTTTGGCACTTGAATCGAACACTACTCTTATCTGGTCCGGTTTTTGTGGGTGATACACCCCAAATATCGGTAGATACCAGCTTTCCTCACCTTCCTTTAATGGTGGTGCTGGTTCTGCTTGTTCCTCATCCAACATCCTTTGCATGAATTCAATGAACTGCTTTCTCATTAGGGGCCTTTTGTCTAGCGTTCGGCGAAGAGATAAAAGACGCTTTAAGGCTCGAGGTCGGTTGTTGGGAAGACGGTTTCTAGGTGATCGAAAAGGCAATGGGGCAACCCATGTATTGAAACCATCTTTATAGACCTGCTCTTCTAGCGTCTTCAGAAAACTTTCATCGTCAACTGCCAAGATCCTCTGAGGTCCTTCCCAAGTGTTTGGAGCTTTGAAGATTTGGATTCAGTGTTTGACAACTAGGCTTCTCTTTAACTTGTACATTGTTCGGACATGAACTCAAGAGTGAAGCTCGTCCATTTAGCAGAATGTTGGTCCTATATACGCTAATGTTGGCTGTCTTGTGCACCTGGCCCAGACAAACTTCGCCCACAATTACCCAACCAAGGTCGAGCCGTTGAGCATATGGCTCGTTATGGAGTCCATTATGCTGTTCTCTCACTTTGTGCACACACAGGATGTCTCTGCCGAGGAGGAGAAGAATGTCGGCATCTGGATCGATTTCTGGAATTTTACCTTGAACTGGTTTCAGGTGTGGATAGTAGTAAGTAACTTCAGGTGATGGTATTTCAGTCCTATCATCAGGTATCATATCACACTCAATGAGACTGGGCAAGGGAAGCTGAGTCGTACCATCAAGCGACTCTACAATGAATTGGCTGGCTCGTCTTCCTGCTACTTCTATGACACCTGCACAAGTTTTTAGTGTATATTGTTCTGGTTGATCTTGAATGTCAAAAATGTCAAAAAAGTATGTTTTAGCCAAGGAGCGATTGCTTTGTTCATCTAGAACAGCGTACATCCTGACTGCTTTCTCTGGTTGTCCAGCAGGATACACTCTTACCAAACATATCTTGGAGCACGATCTTGAGCCACTCAAACCTCCACACACTTCTGTACATTTTGATGTCACCTCAGCTGCAGCTGATTCTCTTTCCTCCCCGCCCTGCTCATCTGTAGTCACTGTGCTCTCTGTTCTACGTGGAAGGGGGTCTGGGTGAAGTGCTGTGACATGCCTTTCACTACCACACTCTGTGCACTGAACTGCCTTCGAACAATCTTTGGCTATGTGCTGAACAGAAGAGCAACACTTAAAACAAATGCGCTTGTCTTTCAAAAGAGCTTTTCTTTCCTCCAAAGTCTTGCTCCTAAAGAGACGGCATTTTCTCAGAGGGTGAGGCTTACAGTGTAGTGGACATTGTTTATCAGGGTCTATGTTATTCTTGTCAGTTGGACTGTTTGAACTGGCTCCCACAACACTTGAAATTTCTGTCCTCTTAACAGAAATAGGGGAACGATAGTTCAGTCTTACCGTTCTCTCTGTTCTAGGATTGATGGCATTGGCAGCAGTGACACAGGAAAAACTTGGATCATTGCGAATTCTGGCTTCTTCAATTCGCAATGATCCAAGTTTTTCCTGTGTCACTGCTGCCATCTTCATTCACTATACCAACAAAATATGAAAATGGAGGATAGGACACTGCATTATCTCTCTTGTATCTTGAGGCAACTGTTACCCATTTCTCCTGAAGATGATACGGAAGCTTCTCCAGAATTGGATTAACCCCATGGGCTGTGTCAAGGTGTGAAAGGCCGGGGAGATGGCCGTTTGTCTTCGCAGCCTGAAGCTCAAGTAGAAGATCCCCCAGTTCTCTTAAGCGTTGATTGTCTCTGTTTGCCAGCTTGGGAAAATCCTCAACTGTCTTTAAAAGTGCATGTTCAATCACTTCCGGTGCCCTGAAGCACTCCTCCAGTTTTTGCCATACCATTTGAAGACCTGCTATAGGATTGTTTATGTATGCAGCTGTGACTCTCCTGGCTTGTGCAGCTGACTGTGGGCCCAGCCATTTGGATAGCAGGTCTAGCTCTTCTTGTGATGATACACTCAGATCTTGAATTGCACTTAGAAAAGAGGTTTTCCAGGCCCAGTAGTTCTCTGGTCGATCATCAAATTTCAGCAGGCCAGAGCTGATCATCTCTTTCCGTATCAGATATTTGGTTAGGTCTGAAGTGTCACTGTGGCTGCCTCTTATAGGTGTGGGTGACAACGTCCTGTGCTGTTGATGGTGATATTGATCATTATTCATTGACTGTACATTGTAACTCCAATTGTAGGACTCCTTCATTGGACTCACAGGTCAGTGGGATGGCAAAGGTGCAAACCCTTGACTATTGTGCACGCTAGGCTGGCAGGTACTTGGTTCCTTGTATGTTTTTACTATTGCCTCAATGGCTTTAGCTGGCTGTGACACTGAAGGAGGTCGGCTTGCAGGTGGATGTACCTCTGGAGTCTGCAGATCATCACTGAGTTCTGACTGTTGTTGCACATAATTCTGTACTCGTTCTTTGGGGTTGATTGGTTGCATATTGTCCAGCTGGGGCTGTTGTGGGTGCTCACTTTCCTGCGCAGACGCTTCCCAAACCTGAGCCCCAGCTAGTGCTGCTGCTGCTGCTTTCTGTGACTTGAGAATGATCAGCTCTACATCCAAATCTGCCTTCTTTTTTAGCTGTTCAGCTTGTTGTTTCATGATATTAGCTTCTTGCTCAGCAATCAAGAGCTGGACACGGGCTGCTTCTGCTTTTGCTTGTGCTCTGGCAGCAGTGAGCTGGCTAGAGCGTAATGAACTAGAGGCTTTTGACCTTGTTTCCAATGTATCATCCATTTCTTTTCTAGAACTCACGATGTTTGATGAGAATGATGCCTTTTTACTTTTCTGCCGTCACTGTAAAAGGATGCCCAGTTTGGCAGATAGCTAAACAGTTCTTTAAAATAAGAGGCAAAGGCTTTCCTCCATCAAGGAAGGGTTTAATTGTCTCTCAAATGAAGGCACTGTAAAAAGGCATGTTTCCCATGCTCTGTGGTTAAACAACTTTAGACCCAATCGCTTGTAAAATATTACCAGTTTAATAAGCCAACTTTTTCTACTACTGAAACTTGGGTTAACAATGCTACCTTCTCCCCCTAGTGGGCTAGTGGCGTTACTGCACTCCAGCAGTGGCAGCACAGAGGGAGAGAGCGTCTGGCTACATATCTCCAGGAGGAATTTAATTGCCAAGGCCAGGAAGCCAAATATTAAACAATGTCAATATTTTAAGGTCAGGATGAAACAGATTTTTCCATCACCCTTCAAGTTCACTGGTACACTCACAGAGTCCAATTCTCCAAAATATGGGTTCTGCCAAATCCTGTCCTGTACAGACATACCTCGCTCCAGGTTATTCCCTTCCACCTACGAGCGCCCTCACAGCCGGACTCCCGTCCAGCTGCAGCCAACTCATTAGGCACTAAAGTCTGAGTCTGTACGCTCTTCCCACGCCCCCAAACTGGCTGGGCAGCTTTACCAGGCCCAATCAGCTGCCCAGACCTACTTGATTTCCCGGTAGTCAGGTATTCTTCAAGCCCAATGAGAAGTCCTGTTACCCAAAGCCAAATGTAACCATCTTCTACGTCTCAGCAGACAGAGCAGAAGACACATCATTCCCACGACGGTCCAACTGGATGTACTGCTGGGACAGCAGGTCCTCCTTTCCCCGATCTCATTGTGGAAAAGTTTGGTCGGTGACATTAAGTGCCCAGAATGGCCACATCCATAGTTAATTTCCAATTTGGAAGATATGTGAAGAGCAGCAAGCAGGGAAGATAGGGAAGGGAGGGAGAGAAGGAAACCACATCCGCCCTTGTGAGATCAAAGAGAGAACTGAACTATAAAGTGTAAACCACACCTACCCATGTTTATCAGTCATATGACTGATTTGTCTTCTTGTGGCATCACTTTGGGTTTCTGTTGTTTTATACTCCTGCAGATCTTCTACACCACCAGACTTGCTTTGAAGGACACATTCAACCTGCTATGAAATGAAGAATAGATAAAGGGAATTTATATTTATTCAGATCAACAAAACATGACAAAACAGCTTTAAAAATTTAGAGGCACACAAAATATATTGTTACCTTATTAGCAGACACTGCATTGTTAGCGTTCTCTGTTTTTTGCTTCCTGCATGGGATATCAACTGGCGAGTTTTGTTTTGAGTTTTTTTATTTATTTATTAAAAAAAAAAATTTGACAGTGCTTGTGCGCCCTCAAATAGATTGCGCCATGGGCAGTCGCCCACATTGCCCATAGCAACAATCCAATATTGTATTCTCGACAGGATCGTAATAAGCAAAATGTTGTATTGCATGTAAACCCTAACCTATGGAAATAGTTAACATGATCTGATCATATAATTTACTGACTGATGTTCTAAGTCTAGTGAGTAGAAGGTCTTTTTTTAACTTTATGTGAATGATATCTCGCCTTTTGTTTGTCTTTAATCTACTGTGCTGTTTACCGTTAGAATACACTGTACAATACGCAGTTGCACCATCCCAGCGCTTTGTCAGACTTGCCTTCTCGTAATCGTTTTATGCGTCCATGTCCACTGTTCAGGGAGTGCAAGTATAATTTTCTGTGTTCTGTTTAGCTTGTTCATTTTGCACAACCTCTACTTTTATTTGCTGCAAGCAAAAAATTGTCAAATATCCACATCAGTGTTTTACAGAAAGATTCACCTTTACTATTTCGTTATAATTATAGAATCCCTGAACAAATATAAAATGTATGAATATGCGGCACAGCGTTGTGGGCTGTACTGTAAATTAATGCACTTACATAATCACTGCTCCTCCTGGTGGATAAAAAAGGCATTACCAAATTTTTTCACAAATGGTGCTTAGGGGCTGTAATGAAGGTCTTCATTACATGGCTGGCAGTGGGGAACACAGACAATTTTTAACCTTTATATAAAGAATGTATTTATTAACATGTTTTATTTGATTGTAGATTTCTGTTGGCCGTCTCCCAGGTGGTACTGGTGAAGGTCTGCCTATGACAAATATGCTTACCTGTGCTCTCTCCAAGGTGTTCCAGCCAAAAGATTCCCCTGACTTCCTGAGGGCCTTTTATAGGTTTTAGGACATACCAAAAGAAATTGAAGAGGGGATTAAATGGGCCTTTTATTAATTTAGTTATATATTTTATTTTAGGTTAACTGGGGAAGTATTTTATTAATAAAAGTAATGTTTTTAGTACCTTATTGATTATTAATATGTGGATTAGTTGAAGTGTGTGTTTAGTTGTGTATGCATAGATTTCGTGTACCCTCCAGAGAATGGTTGGGCCTAAGTGGCAAAATTAACAGCAGGCTATAAAACGCTGCCAGTTAAGCTGAGCTGGTTGCTAGAACCCAGCCTTTATCATGCAACTGTACTGTTTTAACTTGAACAGGGTTTTTTTTGTTTCTGTAAATAAACACTTGTGGTACCAGTAATTCATTGTCGCCTCAAGTCTCCTATTTTAATTCAGCCACTACGGCCATCCTAACAGGGGCGTTCCCACCATTGGCCGCATTGCCTACGTCATAAGCGTGATAAGCGGGGGATTACGAATCGGCCGATGGAGTCTTGCCGGTCCATGGCCGATACGTGCCCGGAAAGGCCGATTGTAGTTCTCACCCCAGGTCGCAAGGTCTTCAACTCACACGAGGGAGGTTGGGGTTGGGGACATTGAGTCTGAAAGGACTGTGTTCCACACCTCCATTGTTGAGACTGCTGCTCAGAGCTGTGGCAGCAAGGTGGTTGGTGCCTGTCCTGGTGGTAATCCCCGAAACAGATGGTGCTCACCGGAGGTGAATGGAGCCATCAAGCTGAAGAAGGAGTCCTATTGGGCTTAGCTAGGCCTGTTGGACTCCAGAAGTAGCTGAGAGGAACTGGCAGGCCAAGCAGAACGCGGCTCAGGCAGTGGCTGAAGCAAGAATTCGGATGTGAGAGGCGTTTGGTGAGGCCATGGAAAAAGACTTTCAGACAGCCTCAAAGCAATTCTGGCAGATCCATAATAGCTGGGTGGGCAGACTGAAAACTTAGATGGGCAAGTATAAATGTAGACTACATACATGCATACATACATACATGCATACATACATACATACATACATACATACATACATACATACATACATACATACATACATATATATATATG
>VOQJ01047318.1:10276-23668 GCA_015052665.1 Apistogramma diplotaenia | reverse complement strand
TCGCCGTGTTCTTGTGCTGCTGCAGTGTGTGTGTGTGTGTGTGTGTGTGTGTGTGTGTGTGTGTGTGTGTGTGTGTGTCCTGCTCCTACTTACAGACTCTTGGGATTAAAAGGTGGTTTCCACAGGTCCTCGGTGTGTGACAAATCTCTTGATAGGGCCGAATCTCCAACAGTCCTTTGAGCTGTAAAACCCCTTTAAACGTATAGCATCCAATTTTACTCTTCAGCTGTTCACCTTTTAACGCTTTAAAGGATATTCAGCACATGATTAATGCTTTAAATATGTTGCTAAATTACATGAAAAATTAATTTGTCTTCCCCAGCAATATGTAACTTGGATGCAGCATGATGTTAAAATAGAATGAATGAAGAAGCATCCGAGAAGTGTGCAAGGCCCTCTGCACTGTCATTTTCTGCACTCCCAGAAAATAAATAATTTCTGGCAGTCTGAGAAAACGAAGGTGACAGTTAGTAGAAAATGTATAATTGAATAAGATTTGGATCTCAGTTCACTTCTGACATCATTCATTTCCTCAGGATGACAGAACATCCAGTGGGGAGTCACTCCCCACACAGAGCAAGTCAACAAGAATTACAAATCTTGGGTACATTTGAGTTTACTATACAGTTCGCTCTCTGTTGCTGTGCAACTTCATCAATTTTATGTCCTCATCTTTTTTTACTGTTAAAGAACAGACCAGGCAGATTGTTTGTGGCTTATAATTTTGGCTTTATACCCTTCTTTTTTGCATTAATGATGTGAAAACTCATTAAGGCATTACCAGTCCAGTTGGTGTTTAGTAGCATTGAAGACAAAAATAGTGCAGCTCAGGTTTTTGTGTCCGTCACACGGAATGAGAGCCAGAGCTTTTTTTTTTTCCTCCTGGTGATAATCAACGATCATAGACAGCAAAATCTCTCATTATGGGACAGATATTTATTACTCCATTGGCAGTAATTTGAATTATGTGGTGTGTAATGAAAGAGACATGTGGCTGCTATTATTCTCAAATGACACTGATGGGTTTGAAGGAAAGAACGGTCTAAAAAGATGGTAATCAGGGTATATGGAGTGGTACTTATGCAGTACTTTACTACTCTCACTGAGTGTTTTTACACTTCTAGCAACATTCACATGCTTTTAAACAATCATCCATCATGCACACATTCACATGCTGACGGACACATCAGCAGAAATTTGGAGTTCAGTCTCTTGACCAACAATACAAGAAATGCAGGCTTGAGGAGCTGAGGAACTGATCAGTGACCTCCCAGTTAGTAGATGATCTCCAGATACACAGCGACCAGTCATAAACCGATGATTATCAAGTCACGTGTGAGCTGTGGGATGATGTCATGGCAATAAAAGGCAAGACAGTGTGGGAGTTTTACTGAAGGAGGAAATAAACATCCCTGTGCCATGTGGAAAAACAGACGTCTCTTCTTCAACCTGTAGTTAAAACAAACACACACACGCACACACACACACACACACACACACACACACACACATACAGACAGACAGCAGCATCAACTCACTGGGCTAAAAATAATATATGTTCAACGTATCTAAAAATGAAAGGAACCAGTAAGGCCAAACTTATAACAGATGTAAACTGCAAAGTAAAACTTGGAAGGATTTCTGTGAGGGAAGCGTGGAAATAAGAAGGCGAACCAAAGCCATGCAGTTAGTCTTAATATGAAGCTTATTTTTAGCCCCTAAATCTGTTTTGACAGGTAGAACACTCGTGGGTCGCCTGGTGCTGTCCCCTTATGCTAACCAGAGGCACAAAACAACAAAAAGCTGTCCAAAGTCCACACTGCACTCATCAAAAAGCTTCAGTTCTTATCCATCAGTTTGCAAACAGAGGTTTAAATAAACTGTAGTTAACTGTGCATAATTTATTGTAAGTTTTGGTTTCGGTTTTTTCAGAGGTTCTTAAACCACGGAGGGTAAAAATCGTGTTTTGTAATAAACTTCAGAAACTCTTCAAACTCATGTGGCTCGCTCATAGAGTGGAGAATGCTACTCCAGCAAACCAGATGCCTGTTAATTTACGATCTCTGCAGCAGTCATATAGGGTGGCAGAACATTTAATTTGATGAATTAACAGAAGTTAACCTTGTAAATGTTCTGAAGATTCATTTCTTTAGAGCTGTGTGTGCTTTGTGAAGCCCTGTCATTTACCTCAAAATGTGATTGAGAATACAGCTTAGCTGTAATGGAATGTAATTTTAGGAGATGGGGTTGGTTCACTACTTGCCCAAATGCTCAATATGCAGTATTGAAGGGGAAGAATACCCACCATCTGCATACTTTTCTTTCGTTTTTTCCTCTCTCCTCGACGCCGGGCAGGTGGGGAGAGAACTCTTAAACAGGGGTAGGCGGTTGGAGACGAAGGGTTGCTACAGTAAAGGAAATTCAGTGGTTTTAATCTACTCATCCAGCCAGGCAGTGACAGCAGGATTACAACAGAGACTTTTTATAAGAGGGCAATTATGACAGCATATGGCAATACAGTACCCTAAATTCAATTACCCTCTCTGGCACTTTTCAATTTTCTTTAATTAAGTGGATTAAAAAGAAAGGCATGTTCCTCAAGTTTAAAGATGATTAAAAGTCTAAAGAAAGATGAGAGGCAATGAAGGGGAAGCAACTCATTTCTGCTTATGATTAGTCATGGGTGTTTGCTGTAAGAATTCATGTTCCCTGGATCAAATTGATTTTGTTCTTCATAAGACAGAGAAATGATCCATGCCATGTCTGCGCAGCTGAGAAGGGTTTTTAATGACATTCTTTTGTTGCTGTTCTTACACAGTTTGGTCAATTGTTTTCTGGGAGAAAAGTTATTTTTAATTTAAGTTGCTTTACCAGTTCCCTGCACAAAAAGATCCTGTAATAGAATCATGTTGGACCAATTTTGGAACAAGCAATTAAACCTACACTCACTAGCCACTTTGTTTGGTACTGCTGTTCAGCTGGCCATTAATGCAAAGGTCTAATCAGCCAATCACAGGAGCAACTCGGTGTATTTAGCCACATAGATGTGGTCAGGATTACCTTCTGAAATTGAAACCAAACATCAGCACGGGGAGGAAAGGGTGATTCACGTGACTCTGAACGTACCATGGAGTATTGTGAGAAACTGAGGGGTTTTTGCTCACAGCCATCTCTACAATTAATATTCAAGGTCAAAAAGCTCAAATAATCACTTGTTATGGCTAAGGTATGCAGAAGACCATCTCTGAACATGCAACATATTGCACCATGAAGCAGATGGGCTTACCACTATTGTCAGCTAAGAACAGGAAACTGAAGCTACAATTCACATGGGCTCAGAATTTGACAACAGAAGACTGGAAAACCGTTGCCTGGTCTGATGACTCTTCTACTGCAACATCCAATAACATGAAGCATGGTTAGAGCCTGGTTTGTGTTGGCAGGTTCAGGTTTCTGGTGGTGCTGTAATGGTGTGAGGGATGGTACCAACTGAGCATCCTTTAAACACCACAGGTTTTAGGCAACAGCTTCGTGCAATATTGACAAAAAGGGTTGTTCTGTATATTTTTTTTCCCAAAGATGGAGGAGGACTCGGTGTGTCAGCAGTGAATAATGACGAATCTTTACTTCATGCTTTTTTTGCATGTATTATTTTTCTCATCTCTCTGTAAAGAATCCTGTACCTCCAGGCTACGGAGCAAGGTGTAATTCAGCTGCCTTTCACACTATACCAGTTAATTTATGTCATAAAATTCCCATATTTTTCTATTATGATTGCCAGGAGTGTCTTTTGTTTCAGCGAAGCAGAAATAATCCAGTTTTAATAGGCCTTGGGTAAGAGATCAAGATGGTAGTTATGGAAGGAGACTGTTTAATAAGAAGAGTCGTCTGAATTCATTTCAATTTTGTTGTTCCTGTTGGCTTTTTCCGTTGCATTAATTCTCTAGACTGGTCACTCTAAAGATCAACAGTGCAAAGGTATAAATATTTTTTCTTCTTACATTTCTCCATTTGTATTTTTTCACATCCCACATGTCAAACTCACGTGCATCTGCGATGCTCACTCAGTTCTCATTTCCTCCCGTCACTATTTTCTCTCAGCAGAGGTCATCAGCACATTGCTTTCCATTATCTGTCGTCATCATCAAAGAGGATGGATTTGCCACTGTGCCTGATACCAGTGCAGTCCTCCTGACTAAGCATACTGATTGATCTGTTCCCCGACGAAACCAGCTACCTTTGTTCTTGCCATGAGCTCAGTGCTTGTCTTGTTAAATTATCTTCTACTTTCTGTCTCTATTTATTGCCGATAGACAGGCATTTTACTCAAACTATGAGCCAGAACCTAAAAGGGTTAAATACCAGATGTAAGCACAATTAGCTGCATTGAACACATAAGAACGCATATATATATATATTATAGTCTGTGTTTGTGGTCCAATCCAGCCTGTTGTTGAGGTGAACACCCAGGTACTTGTAAGAAACCACTGTCTCGCAATAAATACATATATACATATACATATATACATATATACAAATACATATATCAATTATATTCACATACATGCCAGTATCAGATATTTTCTGCACCATGTGAGGGACTTTAACTTTAATGTCATTATGCTTGCATAATGACAATAAAAAGTATTTTATCTGTCGTTTAACCATTTCCAGTATTTCCAGTGTGATGTCAACAGTAGCATACAAAGCTATGAATTCAGGGTACAATGGTGCAAGCGGTGAGTAATTACTGTGTAGTACCACCGATCGCCTGCAGGAACCGCCACATTTTCTTCGAGCGGGAATCTTCCAGTGGTCCCAACAACTTCCCGTTAGCTACGTATCATCCCGGAAGATTTACCTTTCTCCTGACACGTAGCAGCCGCAGCGAAGTTGGCAGCGCTCTGGGCAGAGTTACGGCACAGCACAGGTAAGTGTTTGCACGACTGTGGTGCTTCATAGCGTAAGAATAGTGATTAGGTTAGAAAAGTTGAACTGAATCCTAAGCCGCCACTGACACGTATTAGTTAGGTCTGTGCCGGCTATTTTTAGCTAGCATTAGCTAACTAATTAGCTACAGAGTTAACGGTTCCTTAGCCTCCCAAAGATTAATAGGCGAGTGTGTACTGACAGTATCCGTTATTCCTCTACGTGGTCGTGGTCTTTGAGTCATTTGGTAGCTGGTACTGTCAGTAGCAATAAAGTAAGAAAATGCTTGCAGCATACAGTTGATGTATTCGTTTATTTTGTTAGCCGCTTTAGCACTGCTGCATTTATTGTAGGATAACGTTAACAGTAGTGCTGCGTTTCGTATTAAGAAATGCATGTATGAAATGGTTTTTATAAAACAACAATTCTGTCACGTCGTATTTTTTACAGTTAGGCTAGAAATTGGGTCGGCCAGCGTTAGTAAACGATTTGCACCCTGACTTGTTTTTGCAAGCGTAGATTAACACAAGAAGATAATGCTTCACTAAATGCAAACCTTGAAGTTCAAGATAACACTGCTGTGTATTTCTAAATAATACTGAGAGCCAGCTGACATTGTTAAAAGCGTGTATACTGTGCAGTGTAAGGGTATTGTAACTGTTTTTAGAGAAGAAAGCAATTTGCCTCACTGTAAATGAAAATAAGTTCTCACGTCGGCAGGTTCTGTTCTCGTTTCTGTTATTTGCAGAGTAAGAGATGTCGGGTTTTGACAACTTCAACACAGACTTTTATCAGTCCAGTTACAGTGTAGATGACCAAAGCCAAGCCGGCTATGGCTACAACAACACTGACAACCCCTACAACAAGTAAGTGAATAAAGCAATTTTTAATAGATTTTCCCTCAGCTGCTGACATGTTATTACTGGGTCATTTCAGCCACTGAAAACTAACCTGCTTGTGAGAAAACATTTACCATCTTCATGATTTCTAACTTTTTTTTTTATAAAAAAATTACTTTTTTATTTAAGATTTTTAATTTCTGACTTTTTTTATATTTGCTTGAAAAGCTGAGTTTAATTTCATTAGCCACACCCCAGTCTGATTATTGCCAGACCTGTTAACATGAGAAATCTTTTAAATAGAACCTGTCTGACGAAGTAGGCTAAAAGATCTCAAAAAGCAACACATCATATTGTGATTTATAGAAGGTCTAGAAGACATGAGAAACAAAGTCACTGCTATTAGACTGGAACGGGTTACAAAGCCACCTCTGAGTCTTTGGGACTCCAGTGAATCACGGTGAAAGCCATCATCCACAAATGAAGAAAACTTAGAACAGTGGTGAACTTTCCCAGGAGTGGCCAACCTTCAAGAGTACATCAGTGACTCATCCAGGAGGTCATAGAATAACCCAGAATAAAGAACTGCAGGCCTCACTTAAGGTCAGTGCTCATGATTGAACAATAAAAAAGGGACTGGGTGAAAATGGCACCCATGGGAGAGTTCCAGTGAGAACACCACTGCTGTCAAAAAAGAACACAAAGTCTAACATTTGCCAAAAAACATCTTGATGATCCCTAAGAGTGACGAGACAAAAGTGGAACTTTTTGGAAGGTTTGCATCTCATTACATCTGGTGTGAAACTAGCAGCACGTTATGAAAAGAACATCACACCAAAGTCAAACGTGGTGGTGGTGATGTCATGCTCTGGGGCTGCTTTGCTGCTTCAAGACCTGGACAATGTTCTGTAATTGATGGCACCATGAATGTTTTTATGTGGCCTAATCAAAGTCTCGATTTAAATTCAATGGTGATGCTGTGGTACAACCTTAAAGAGGCCGTTGAAGCTGGGAAACCCTCAA
Organism: Apistogramma diplotaenia; assembly: GCA_015052665.1. Lineage (NCBI taxonomy): Eukaryota > Metazoa > Chordata > Actinopteri > Cichliformes > Cichlidae > Apistogramma > Apistogramma diplotaenia. The sequence continues at coordinate 16,877 of VOQJ01047318.1, read as the reverse complement.
ATGTGGCTGAATTAAAACAATTCTTTAAAGAAGAGTGTGTGAAGAGTAGTTACTAGGTTTAGAGGGTAGTTACTTTTTCACATTGAGCCAGGTGGGTTTGGATAGCTTTTTTTCCCACTTTTTCACAGCACGGTATTCTAAATGTTCAATGTGATTGTTCATTAATTTGGTATCTCATTGTGTGCTCATGTTGTACAAAACAACTTTAAAAATAGTAAAGATACCTTTTATTATTATTATTTTGTATTTCCCAGGCAATATGGTCAATATGACTACTCCCAGCCCATGGGCTACTCTTCCCCGGGAATGATACCGCCTCAGCAACCATACACCGGACAAATCTTCCAGCCCACGCAGACTTACACACCATCAGCGTCACAGTCCATGTACAATAACAGCTTTGATGATGAGCCACCACTGCTAGAAGGTATGGCAAGCACCAAGACTAAGCGCTTTACCTGTTAGTGTGTTATGTCTGTCTGACTGTCAGCAAGATTGAGCAAAAACTCCTCTGCTCAGTTTCAGTACTGTGAAAAGGCAGACCAAAAGAATAATGCATTAAATTGTCTGATACATAGGGCATTAGGGAAGAGATCTGAGTGATTTTATAGTTGTTTCTTTCAAAAAATTTTAAGCAAGAGAACCAGCTAATGCTAATCTCACATGTGAGATGGCTGAAAATGTTTTTTTCTGTTTTTTTTAGTCATTTGAATTTGCTTTAATTGCTGTTTCATAAAGCTTTCAATTTAACAGCTTTGTTAAACTGAATCAGTTGACACAAGCAATCGTTTGTTGTGCTGTTTATCAGCCTTGGTTATGAGTTCAGGGTACTGTAAGTGGAGCTCTAGTTAAACTCCCAACATGTGAAAGTTTAGTGCCACTGAAATCAGTCTGCAGTGTCGCTTCAGGTATTCAGGGGAAGAAATGTGTCTCAAGGCGTGAAATTAGAATTTCAGCCACTTGTTGCAGTTGCTTCCAGAGTCAGAAAATTTCATAGCTACAAGAACGGTTTGATAGAATAAAAAGCAGTGATGGATCAAACAGTCGAGGTCTGCCAAGTGTCTGCATAATTGGCAGACTTGACTTTACTTGGCAGACCTGTTGTTTTATTTTGCCTCTGCTTAAATGCTTGAGAGAGACTATTTTAAAATGTTTCTGACTGTGGTGTTTGTAGAAATGTGTGTTTTGTACTTTCTGTAGTGTCGTAGGTCATATTTCTGTAACAAAGTACATAAATGAGTACATTGTGTTGAATCAGGTTGACGGGTATCAGCAGTGGGATCCGTGTAGCTGTTCAACAAATGCACATTAATTTCAAAGCATGCAGAAGTCTGAGCATGAAGTGCTGTGCGTGCACCCACGCACACCCAGGCACACCGGTGTTGCTTATATGTGGAGACAAAACTATAGTGAGGCCGATTCACTCTAATACAGACTTCAGAATATATCTCATGATTATTATATTATATTATCGTTTGATACATCAGCTTAGAAATGAGCAAAAAAAAAATCGCCTTGATTACTCTGACCATCACCAATCCTCAACATTCACAATTGGCACAATCCTACTGAGCTTGAATTTAGCCATTATTTTTGTATAAATTGTAATTTCTGTATAATGGCCTCAGTTAGCCATGTTCTACGTCCTTATTTAAAAAAAACTGAACTTCTTTTACTGTAGATCAAAATAATGCAGTAAATTTATTCTTAGGTCTCAGAAAAGGCTAATTAATCAACCTAAGTCACACTATTTAGACTTAAATGTAAAGTTCAGATAGCTTTGAGAGGCTTTGAGTGTGGACTGCAGATGTATTTGTAACTGCAAGGGCCTGAAATGTCTTTTCTTCCCTTAGAATTAGGAATAAATTTTGACCACATCTGGCAGAAGACACTGACGGTGCTCCATCCAATGAAAGTAGCAGACGGCAGCATCATGAATGAGACGGACTTGGCCGGGCCCATGGTGTTCTGTTTGGCCTTCGGAGCAACTCTTCTCCTGGTAAATCATTTGGTTGGTTTTAGGTGTAAAATAAAAAGCAGATTAGTTGGTAGAAACACAAATGATAATAGTTAAAAATAATAAATGACTATATAAATAATAGTGCCAGGTGTCATATAGTTTATACAGATTTATAAAAAACTGTGTGGCCTTTTACACAGTTTCCAAAGTATATAAAATTATTTGTTCACTGTAAATCGTCATTAGTCTGCCAGGTTCCTTTTCCATTAGCTGCTGCTCTTGTGATGTATCCGATTCATATCTTTGATATCCAGTCATTTTGGTTTTTGAGCCTCGTTCTAATTTTGTGTGATCACCTCTTTATTGCTCATTGAGCTGCTGCTCTGTAACTGGCTGCTTTCAATCAACTGAGTCATGCAAAATGCTTTTTGTTTATCGACTCAAGTTGTAACAACATACAGCTGCTGTGTAGCCAAGTTACAGTCATGTTTTTGCCTTAAATCGAAACAGTCTCTTAAATGTTTTTATCTCAGTCTTTCTGTGCTGAAGTACATTCACAGAAATTAATGCCAACATTTTAATGATTATCTAGTATTTAATTTCAAATTGCAGAGAGCATGTAACTGTACAAATACTTGCAGTATGAACTGTTGGTGTGTGCAGGTCCATGTCTAATAGTGTGGCTGGATCTTCCCCCCCCTTCTCTCTCGTTTTCCATTCGCAGTCAGGTAAAATCCAGTTTGGTTATGTGTATGGCATCAGTGCGATTGGCTGCCTCGGCATGTACTGCCTACTCAACCTTATGAGTATGACAGGCGTGTCTTTCGGCTGCGTGGCGAGCGTGCTGGGATACTGCCTTCTCCCCATGATCATTCTCTCAAGTTTTGGAGTTCTCTTCTCTTTACAGTGAGTATACAGGAAAACAAAGTTTATGAACGCTAGCATAGCTTTTTCAAATTCAACAATAGGGCGTTTAGATCATGTTACACAACAGCACAGTGCCTGGTAGTTCAACATACTACAAAGAACTTTGCTGTATTAGTATAATAAAACCTCTAAAAAATATTTGGTTGCTTAATAAAAATGTTCAAATTTTTGATTTGCTCAAGCTTATTTATATGGCTAATAAAATGGCCAAATATAACAGTAATATGCAGATGCTTCTGTTGAGCTAGGTAACACAAACTGTATGTGATACATATTTTGAGCCAAGACAAACCCCATATGCAACTTTCATTAAATCAGTTAAACAAATATACACATGAAAGTGTGAAATCAGTATAATCAGATGACTGTTAAAGGAGCTGAGGCTAACCTTCTGCTTGTTTCTGGTCCTGTCTAGGGGCCTGATGGGAATTATAATTACAGCAACAATCATTAGCTGGTGCAGTTTCTCAGCCTCAAAGATCTTCATCTCAGCCTTGGCCATGGATGGGCAGCAGCTCTTGGTTGCTTACCCCTGCGCTCTGTTGTATGGGGTTTTCGCACTCATCTCTGTCTTCTGAAAACTATAATTTATAATAACTGTTCCCCAGTTTCTGTAATGTCAGTCTAATTGGCATAAGTGTAATTGGTAAAATTATTGGCTAATAATGCTGTTACTACAGAAAAGTGGGAGCTCCTGTCTAAATTGGCAACAGGATTTTTTTCTTCTATTGGCCTTCACCTTTCCGCACATTACAACGTGACCATCTACAAGCTGGACTATATCGTGCCACACATGACTTCTCTTCATCCTGCTCCCCTCGTGCATCTTAGAGGAGAGGACTGTCAAATAAGCCTGCTGGATAAAAGAAATCTTCTGTGGACCTTGTTGAGCCTTAAATGGCCTTGTGAATCACCCCTGTAACCTAATTTGAATTTAGCCAAAATCCCATTCATCATGAGTTTTGTAAAAGCTGTTCTGAGTGTTTTCTGCCCCCTGTAGATTTAGCAACAATACTAAGGGAAGCACCCACTTTCATTCTGCACAGGACTACATGGAGGGGGAGGGGGGGGGTCTCCTTCACAGCATCTTATTTTCTCCACGACCGAGGAGCCGCAAACCCCATCGTCTGTCAGTACTTTTGGATGGAACAATAGCTGCTCTGCTATATCTCATGTATTTTATTATATTCTTTGGGGATTCGTTTGACTTTTGATGCCTTTCAGGAAGACACAACTACAGTTTGCACAAAAGCATTGCTCCAAAACCAAACTGATTTGATTAAAAAGTGAGAGTTAATATTATAAGAGATGCTGTATGTGTCGAGGTACACGTCTGTAGGTTTTTCTTATTGTTCGTATCGCTTTTCATCTCTTAAAACGTATTTTTAGACACGACTCACTTAATGCTTTGATGTGTCATCTGTTGTTCATGTCTTCTCATGCACATTAAAGTTGTTTTTGAAGGTTAAGCGCTGTGTGGCTCAGTGGTGGTGAGGTGATCGTTCCAACCTCTACGAAGACAGATTTTATTTGGGGCGTGGACGCGTTGCCGGGGTGGAGATATGTTAACAACCTGCAGAGATTTTTAACAGGTGGTTGATGGATAAAATGATATCAAGTCTATGCTTTGATCCAAACCACTGTCATTTTAATTACTTCTTAGGTTCCTTCCAAAGTTTAAAGTAAGGTTGATAATTGTGTGGAAAGTCTGTCAGCACTCACCAACAGTGCTTAAACTTGGCCAAGTGAGGGCGCTGTCCTCAACTACAAGTACAGGCCCTCAGGTTCAGGTGCAACCTCAGCTGCTCGGCAGCATGTGTGCAGGACATTAGAAAAACGACATTGAAATCACATTTGTTTTGAAACAATCTGCATCTTCATACAGAAATAATAGATTCGATTTCACTTTTTTCTTCCGTTAGTTTTATATACATGCATATACAGGGGCTCCTTAAATGGATGACAACCCGCATTGGATAGATGAATAATTCAAATAAGATTTTTTTTTATTTTACAACAAAACAACATCAAGACATTTGCATTTCAAGCAGCCCTAACAGGAGGAGTCAGCTCGAAGGCCTGTCTCAAATGGCCAAGCGTTCATATACGTTTGGTGCATGTGTTGGCTAATTTGTGTCAGTTTCAAAATCAACCTGTATGATGTTTTGAAACTTAATGGATGGAAGTGTGCAGTGTTGCACTTTCATGTGGATGTTCTCTGTTTCTTGATAAATAAAAGATGAATCATTTCAGGAATTTTTAACTCATGTTCACTGTGTTGAGCGTCTCGAGTGCTCCAAATTATTATGCAGTTATGCGTCTTCTCAGCCCTGGGGATCGATGAGGCATTCTCTGTGCGATAGAAGCAAACAGGATGTTGACATTCAACAATCCTTATGTACAGTATTTGCTTTCAGGCAGATTCCAGAGCTTGTGGATTTCAGTATCTCGCATCTGAATTCACTCAAACGCTCGCTGTTAAATTAAGTTCTTACTTCTTTCTGTCAGTAGGTGTTGTGAGAATAGTCTGCGCCTGTGGCAATCCTGTGGTAATGTTTAGGAAGGGAACTTGATATGTTTCATTTCCTATTTGTAAAATAGTTCCTCTAAATCATTTTACTGTAGCTGAGGTTTAACTGTTTTGTCTCTGTTTTTGACATCAGAGTCGCGATAGTCTCGCTTCGAACTGCATTTCTCTGCAGTTTCTAAATTGCAAACCTGCAGCATTCTGCAACAATGAAATCCATGTGGAAAACCCTGAAAATAAAAAAGCAGAGAGATTAGATGTAAATATTTGACAGAAACAGACACATCAAACTAAAGAGGCACATTTATGAGTTTGACATATTCAAAACAGAGGTAAAAGACATCTAAACACAGAAAACATGCTGTTCCAAAGGCTGATCGTTTAGGGACTTTAATTGGAGCTGGATGACAACAAGCACAGTTCAAAAAAGAATCTAGCTTTTCCTGTTATCATCTGAGTATTTACACTCAGACACCTCCAGATGACAGTGTTGAGTTACTGGGTTACTTGAGTTACAACTAGGAGTACATTTCCCCTGGAGCAATGATTGCATCCTCACTTCTTTTGACATTCAGTCATGAAATTTATGGCTCACTATGGGCCACATCCTGCAAACACACCCAGTCCATTCTACTCGGTTTTTGGCATTAACGTTTTTACATATTTGGTTGCATAGTTTGTTTTCTAATTACTGTACTAGCATATCACATTTTATGGACCCTTTTACAGTATTTAATTGCATCAAGTAGCAGAATACAGTGTACTTTCTTGACCTCTGTGAAAATCGAAGCTAACTTTCTGTGCCTGTAAAACATCGATTACATGAGACAGTTCTTATGGTTAAATGAATAATTGTTGAATAATAATGTATAATAATAATTATTATTATTATTAATAATAATTTTTAATAATGAATAATTAAAAATATATTAAGACGTGGAAAGAAAGTGATATTAATCTTAGTATTCACTGGAATAAATATATAGATATATACTGGCACTACTGCAGCTGCATCTTCATGCCAGTACTCCTACAGCTAGTACAATGTTACTCATCCTCACCTATGTGCTGTTTTAAGGGGTGGCTTACTGTTCTGTTTATCTCCAAGGAATAAGACCCACCATTATGTCACCTAATGTTGGATAATCTCACCTCCATCTGGCTGGAGGTGAGATTATCCAACATTA
>VOQJ01047313.1:66752-78433 GCA_015052665.1 Apistogramma diplotaenia | reverse complement strand
CAAAATGACTGATCATTGTCGCCACTACTGGGATTTTGTTTTTGTGTGGTTTTTTTTGGTCCAATTTGATAATGCATTTTGTCAAAATGAAACAAACGCTGTAAAATCATGAAGCTTAGGTTGTGCTGAAAATAATGATACCAAACAAGGCAAGGTAAATAGTTTTTATGGTGAAAATATAAGGGTAAATTCAAAATTAGACCATTTAGACCCCAGACTCTAGAGGGTTAATCGATGAATCGTTGCAGCCCTGCTGTGGTTGTAACAATCTATTCTGGTAACTAAAGCTGAGGTAAAGGAAAAAAAACAACAGCTGAAATCCTCAGCACAGCGAGCACAACATACACACAAATGCAGAAAGCAGAGGAGGTGCAGGAAAGCGTGTCAGCGATGATCCACTCGATGTTAAAGGCTTGTTTTGTTCAAATGATGGAAATCTGTGACGGAGAATGGGAATGCTGCTCATGTGGGTGAAACACTCCGCTTACATGGCGGCACCTGAGCTGCAGATTTTAAACGAAGCATCAAAGCAACAAATTTGTGTCAAGGATTGCAGCCCTAGTATCAATATTAGTTTACGACACAGAGACCTGTACTATGAAGGGGGTTAGCGAGACATCATCAGCTCCGAAGCAGGTAATGTCTGAAGTAAGAGACCAGCAGGTACAAAACCACTACCTACTAACAATTACATTCTCTGGAAAATCCCATCACCATTATGTAGATAAGAGGGTCTAGTTTTCAGAGACCATGTAGAATCTTTGCTTTTCCCAAGTGAACACCAATAAGAGTGCTATGAAAAACTTAATGGTGCTTTGTTTCCGCCTGGTCGCTGCAAGCAATTACAAAGTAATTTTATTGCTGTATAAGCCTTAACGTGGTGATGTTATCCTAAAAAAGTGCTGGCAAGCAAAAATAAATAAATACATTTACATTTTAATATCCTCTTTCCTAGTGGTGGAAAAATGCACCACATCAACAGATCAAAAAAATCACATGGCAACATTTGGCACTTGGTTGCTGAGGAACAGGTGAAAGACATACTGATTGTGATAGCCTGGCCCCTCTGCCATCTTATTGTGAAACCTAATTCTTCTATGACTAGCTGTATAAAATGTCTATGTTCTAATGTAAATTGTTGTATATAATTTTGTTTGAAAAATTTGCACATACATTTTTGAAAATTACAACTTATATTTGTATGATTTTAGGTTAATACAGTATGTCAAAATTTTAAAAATAACTTTACAGTCACACACGAGGATGAACTGAAAGAATGATACCAAACAAGGCAAGGTAAGCCGTTTTTAAGGTGAAACAGAAAGGTAAAATTATACCTCAGAGGGTTAAGTAACACATTAATATAGGAACACAGAAAAAAAGCTACAACGTTCCTCCTACATCTTAATGATAGGGCAGTGATACTTCCCTATTAAATGACACAGTAGGCAATTTTTCCAGCTTTACTTTCTGGCTTTATATGAACATTACGAATATAGCACTTTTCCAGCCTTGCTGACCAAAGCACTTAGCATGCACATTATTACAGCATTTTGTTTTTTTAAACACTGTGAGCATACACTGCAATAGAGTTGCTTTTAGTTTGTAGTGCAGAACTTTCTCAGATATTTATAATATTACAGGGAGCTCCTAGTTTAGATGTTATAAGTCACATTCTGCTAACGCCATCCCCCCTTTGACTGCAGGACAGACTTATCCAGTTGATAACCACTTTCATGTGCTCACACCATGATTGTTGCTATTAGGGAGAGAGAAAATATCCTGGGTCATGATGAAGTTGCATCAATGGAGGCCCCAGGTCAGTTTCTTGTTGATGTAGTGCTGACTCTAGGGTACAGTAAATGGCAAATGCTTTTCTAATCTTATCATTTTACCCATTGTGCTTTATTCTTTGCCCTTTAAGCACTTTTTCTGTCAGACTCATGCAAGGAAACTTTGAAAGGTAGGTGAGGTACAAAAGGCAGGTACATTAATTAGTGGATGCCCTGCAACAGAAGTTTTCCCATTTTATATTTTACAGCAATACCTAGCAAGTAGATGCCTCACACCAGAAAAACCACATAACACTACCAGAACTTGAAGAGAAAACTTGCATCGGAGAAGTTGCAACCAGGGAAAATTGTGATTTAAAAAAATGAATGACATTTTTCAAGGGGTACAGTTAGGGTACCCTGTGTAATTAAGCTAAACTATTTACAGCAGGACTGATATATCTGATGGTTTTCTGATATTTGCTGATTTTGTATGTACTAACACTAAAATGGAGACCACCTTGTCCCACTATAACATTCATAGTTACCGAAGGTTTCCTTGGAGTTGCCTCCAACCTACCTGACACCATATCAGTCAAATATGAACTGTTTGAACAGCAGGTTACTTATCTCACATTAACATATTATCTATAAACACCAGGTTACATGTCTGTGTTAGGATGTTCTGTCAGTGCTTCAAACAGAGTATGAACAGAATCATTTTATAAACAGCTTCACTGGCTCTGGTGTCAATAGCAGCAGCTGGATATGAAGCCTCCTCTCTCATTAAAATGCAAACATTGGACCATCATGGGAATTGCAGAATTTACTGCTCAGGACATGAGGATTTCCCGAGTACTCATGCTAGGAACAGCAGCTGATGGAGCAACTTGTTAAGCTGAGTTAGAAAGAAATAAAAGGCATATACAGAAAATATAAAATCTGGTTTCATGGTTTTTGTTTGTTGGGATTTTTTTTCCTTTATTTAGAGTTTCGAATAAGGGCTGCTGGTAGAGTGGACTCATCAAATCATATGGAGCACAACACTGCTCTGTAAAATCTTGAAGAAGTTAGCCAATTTAAAATTTCCATCTCACAAGAAAGAAATCTACCCTCAAATCCTGCAACCGAGGAAGTTGGATGTGTTCATAGAAGATTGCAGTAAAGGCAGAAGGCATTTAGAGGGCAGTTGCTCAACGGATGAATAGAATTTTAATAAAAAACAGGAGTATTTTCAAAGGGGGATAATAACAAAATGTGGCTTATGTCTCCAGAGAATGAGGAGTGTGTTCTAGTACTACGTGGCAGGAAGGGGGTGGGAACAAAAGGGGGTAGGGAACACATTTCCTCAGCAACTTCCAGAGGCCAGCCTCCCAAAGAAACCAAAACAACTCTGACACCAGGCAGGAAAATTAGGGAAACTTGCTTAAAGTAATGCCGATATGATCTCCTATGTTTTAAGTCACTAATGAGTAGACATCTCAATGTGCACAGATGTCAGATGTGATTGAAGCTTTGTAAAAACACAGCGAGGACACTTTTCAAGACCAGAGTAAATTGCTTATTTTTAACACCTGCAGGAATTGAGGTTATAAAGAACATGAGAGTTCACCGACTTGACACACTGCTTACCAGCAAGTAATTTTACCTCAAGGTTAATAGCCAATCCATACTTTCTCTCCCTCAAGACCAAGTAGGTGAAAGCTAAGTAGACAGACATTCCCAAGCTCATTTCTATTGCACTGGGAATGTGATATATAACAGGCCTCGCTTACCAAGTGGAGCTTGTGGGCCAGGCACGATTTACAGCTTCTTACAACACCAAGCATTTTTTTTTTTATTGGCTAGAACTTCAGCAATGCAGCTGTAGAAACAAAGATCTAGTAAAAGTGATGTCTGTGTAGAAATTGTTGCTACGTACATGGATAAAGGGTGGAAACGGCTTCCAGAAACTACATTCCAAGGGGGTTAAAAGTCCAAAATGGCAAAGATCCTCAGAAAAGCAAGCCGGAAATGAATCACAGCATAACACAGAGGTGGATAATGATTGAGTGTGTACTGTGGTAATAACAGCTACAGAGCATCTTCAACGCAAGACGAGAAACCACTGACACCCATTTTATACATTAGTGCACTCAACCTTAACACAACAGACAAGTCGGCAAGTTTAAGGACACTGAAAAGAAATCTCTCAGACTAATTAGGGGTGCACCGATTCCAGTTTTCTGGCCGATTTCCGATCACCGATTTTTAAAAAGTCTGACCTGCCGATTCCAATTTTGGCCGATACCGATTTTTTAATTTTTTTTTATAACCAACACTGTTACAAGATCACAATTCACTTTCAATGTTCCAATCTTATTTTATTGAAAAACATACCCTTGAACAATAGCCTATCAGCAATATAAACTTGTTTTAACTGCCCATGATTTAGAGCTCTGACATAGAAATAAAGTTTGGAGATTTTTTGTGCAAACTTGTAGTAGTCTAAGTTTTTATTTACGTCTTTCAATATTTTACATTTCAAAAAACAAAACTTCATCAACAGATCAGATTAGAGATCTGTTTTAAGGCTCTTACCAAGAATATGCCATGAACTCCATAAGTTTCCTCGTAGTAGCTTTGTTTTTTTCATTGCTCATAAGAGCTAACAACGAGCCACCGACGGACTCTTTCTTTCCGCTGGCTTTCACTGTCGCTTTAGCCTTAGCTTGATTGTTCTCTTCAAATGCTGCATATTCAGTGGCGTGGTGGTTTCTTAAATGGCGAACGAGGTTTGTAGTATTAACGTTTTTGGATGTGGTTCCACCCCGACTAATTTCGGCCTTACAAGAATTACAAATTGCGAGTTTTTCGTCTCCTTTAACTGTATAATATTTCCAAACCAACGACATGGCTGCTCCTGGTGACCTGTGACAACACGAGCAGCAACAACTTTCGGTCAGCCGCTTCTAATGGCAGAAAAAAAATGGAACTGTAACAGATTTTAAGACCCTTGCGGAGGTAGATAGATCGGTGGTTAAGATCGGTTTCATATGTAACGATCGGCCGATCACCGATCACCCTAAATTAAGGAAATTGGGGCCAATCGATCGGCCGGCCGATTTATCGTGCACCCCTAAAATTAATAATAAAGACATACTGACAACAGCCAGTGATGTGCCACTCTCTGGCTACAGTTACAACAACCACAGTGACTAAAGTTTACAACTGACCAAATTTGCCACTGAATCAAGGACATTAACGAGTAATTATTTCACTTCTTACAATCTACAATGTATCAAATTATACAAAAAAAACAAACAAAAAAACATTAAAACAGACTGCCAGAATTCAGTGCCACACTTGTTTCCTTTCAAAGTCAAAACAAAAAATTGTAGCAATGCCAGCATTACTTACTTGGAGAGGGACACTCCTCCAGCTTTCCCAATGAGCTCCTCATGATGGAGAACAGCGTCATTCCAGGGAATGTCAAGAAATTTCAGCAGAGTCCTCATCCACTTTTCAGGATGCAGGACCAATTGTTCATAGTGCACAGGTAGGCATTTGTCTGCAGCATCCAGGCACTGAGTGTACATTGTCTCTATGGCCCGGTTCCACTTGGTCAGGCAGTCCCTGTAGCTACCCAAGTCAAAGCCGGCAATAGTCACCTTTCGCGAGATCATGGAGTGGACTGAAGCTCGACCATCACGAATCATGAGCACAAACTTGGCACGCGGAAATATCTTGGCCAGGTAAGAAAGAGACTTCAGTGCAAATGGGTCCTTGTTGCAAAGGAAGTTGGCGGGCTCACCGTGTTTGACAATGATTTCCAGCAGGAAGGCCTGCATGGCGGCATCCAGCACCTCATCGGTTACACCCGCCTCGTCCAGACGCATCTTCTCCCGGCCCGAGCGACTCCACATCTGCTTCATGGCCAGGATACGTGGGATTACGCGGGTTTCTTCACCACAGCGCACCTCAGGGTGGGCATCCAGCATAGCGCGCATTAGTGTGGTCCCACTACGGGGCACGCCACCAATGAAGACGAGTGGCATGTCTTTGTTGTAAATGAAAGGTGTGCTAAGGTTTTGGCCTGTTCGTAAGGTGGTTCGCATGCTGCCTCCCACTGCAGACAGAGGCAGGACTCCTCCTGGCTGGATGTGCTCCTCGATGCGATGGTGACACTCCATCGCATGGCGGCCTAAGTAGAAAACTGTGACCGAGCTGATGACCAGACAGGCCACCAACAAGTTCTGTTTCAGCTTGCCAATCATGCTGTAGGGGCAACAGAATGGAGGGGACACGTTAACCACAGGGGAAATTTTGAGGGAAGGAGAGGGAAACGGAAGTTAAGGGCAATTAAGGTTCCCACGCCTTATGTTTGTTTACTGGGAACCGGGCATGGATCGAGCTCCCTGGTGCACAGCAGGTGTCTGGTCTCCAGCTCCATGAGGCCTGCATGGTGACAAAACACAAAACACAGAGATCTGATTGTACAACAAGAAAGACTGATCAGAGTTAACAACAGAACTTAAAAGCAGCATGCAAATGTATCCTTGGGCAAGATACGAAACCCAAAGTTGCTCCCAACGCTTTCCTCTGAGTGTGAATGTTAGATGGAAAGCACTTGTATGAATGTGTGTGTAAATGGGGGAAAGAGATGCATATGTAGAGTAGAAAAGTACTCTAATGAACTCATTAACCAAACGGATCACATGTCATTTGCATGAACATCAAAGAATCTCAGAGCAGATCTACAAGTAATTTGCGAGAAAGTAATCTCTGTATATGCCAGATGTTTTGATCTCAGGCCAACAATAGCGTATTTTTACTTTACAGAGAGCTTTGGATCAATAAACTGACACAAAACAGTTTCAAACCCAATTATGCCAACAGGGATGTCAAAAGAGTTCAATTTAAAAGCTTGTTGAACTAATTTCTGATATAGACTACAAACACAAAATAAACGTTGCACGGATTAGCTCCACTTTTCTTCTTGCGAGACATCAGCCCAGCTCTGATTTTCTGGTGGCACATATCAACTGTGACATTTAGCCTTCAAACTATTTTTGATATGAGTAAGCAGTCTCACTAATTCTGCAGACAGGACAATGTGTGTGTTTGCACTCAGTTAATACACACATCCTGTTCATGCAGTCTACATACTGCAGTGGGAGAGGCTGACAGTTGGAGTTTTTTTGCCAAGTAAAAGCTGCAGGCTGAGTTCAGCATATTTACTGGAGGCTTTTCTCTGTGCTGGCCCTCCCGGCCTAGCTGGGAGAAAAGGAAACGAGAGGCAGGCAAGTTAGCAATGAAGTCTCACTTTCAAACCACATATTCAGTTTTTTAAAGTATTTGCCAATTAAGAAAATTAGTCTGTTTTAACATGTGGGACTTTGTAAACATGTTGCAACCAAGTTGCATTCATTTCCACTGTCTCCAGCTTCTTTCCCACCCATTGTGTAACAGCCAGATGTCGAATGAAGCAGCACTTTCCTGAAGGGTGTGAATGAGTTTGACTTATGTCTTTGAAAGCAATCACAGTAAAAAACATTTTTTTAAAAAGTCACAAAATAAGGTTTTACTTCTCTGATTCACCGCTTTCTTTTCACTGACCCATCTCTGTTCAGCGACTGACATCTCTAATGTGATCCACTTTGAACTTAGTCAATAGCATAATAATAATAATACAAAAAAATCCATTTCTAAATTTTCGCCCCTTTTTCTATTTGTTCTGCTGCTTTGCATTTGACTTCTGAGAGGTTGCGGGCATTTTTAACAGACAGAGAAAACGCAAGTAGTAATTTCTGTTATGGTTTTTGAAAGTCTGCTTAAGGTACATCACCTGGGGTGAAATTGTTGCATTATAATGTAAAGTTTTTCAGTGGTCACACAGGAGTGTCAGGCACACCGACATCTGCACAGACTCTAATGCTCACTATCCAGTTACAAAATTTATGTCACCTGGACCCAAGCAGCCCACAGTGGACCCTAGTAGATTTGCAGACATAAAAACTAATCAAGGCCTTAAGGTGAGGGCTACCAACAAACTGCCTGATAGCTCCTGCAGGCTAAAGTTACATAAGCCATGTGTGAAAAAGGCTACAGACAAGAGGAGGGGAAGTATCACCATAACAGCAGAGTTTGGATGAGAAGGAAATCATATGTAGGGGTGCACCCCCCGTGCCTCTAAATTCAGTTTTGAGACATGAGGGTGCACCCCTCATAGACAAACACAAACACAAACACAAACACACACACACACACACACACACACACACACACACACACACAAAAACGAATTTCCATGGCTGATAACTCGCTTACAAACCTGGGATAAATCCCCGAATTGAACATTTTCTGCCAATGCTGGAAATTGCAGATTATTTTTTTCATTACTGCATTAAGTAAGGATTTCAAAATAAGGTTCAAAAATTACATCAGTAATCAGTAACATTTATATATATATATTTTTTTATAACTAAGGGGAAAACCCGCAATGTGCAAAGGGAATGTGTTTTGGGTTTAAAAAAAAACTGATATGTTGTGTAAACATGTGGAATAAACTCTTATAAGAGACAAGCCTAGCAACTGCCACATTAAGGTCATTCTGTCCTTTAGGCAGTAAAATCTGTTCACATTACATTCACCAAAAACATTCCCTGGGTGCTCAAGTGTTTTAGCCAATCGTCTTTAGCACCAAGCCTCTTAACTCTATTGACTGCACATTGAAAAGTTGCAGTGCAGTGAATAAAGTTTAACAATAAAGCATAATATTGTTTTCATAGATAAGAATTAGACATCTAGGCTACACACTCAGAACAGATGAAGCTAAGTAACCTTATTTACTCTGTTTCCATAGATTCCACATCATATGAGAATGATGGTTAACAGCCTCTGACAGCATCATTCTGCAACAGTGGAACAGTGGGGACATCAGCACAGGACAGGCTGTTAGTCATCACAGCAGAGTACTGAACCCAATGCAGCCAGATCCCCATTTGCATCATTATCTGTGCCATTAGGATGCATCAACATCTGGAGCAGAGGACCATTGAATAACGCAGGACTCCACGTTTTTTTGTTCCAATTCATTAGCGGTTTTGTTCCTATCCAAATACATCTGCAGAATGGCATTAAATGTCCCGGGAGTTTGTCTTAGAAGAGATGCACATATAGCCAGTGTTTTTGCAGACATGGTAAGAAATGGTTTTCTGTATTGAGAGGCTGTCTCCTGCTGATGAAGAATTCCAAAACTTCAGTTTCTGCCCATTTTACAAAATCACACATGGTGATTTAAAGAAAAAAGAAAAACAACCCCACAAAAATAAAATGTGATTACAACAGCTGCATGTTTTAATGGGACATGACAAACATTTAGCAAGATTTACTAAAAGATTGTATGAAATATCACTAAGCCGTGAAATCAGTTATGATTTTTATGGTCATTGAGTAAGTTCATTTATGGTCATGCTTCCATGGCCACAGATTAGGGCTGTGCAATTAATCGAATTTTGGTATTCTATTCTATTCTATTACTAAAGACTGGTGCAACTGCACTGAAAGGTAAAGTTTTCCTACTAATTCTCACTCATAGTTATGCATTAATCAATCTCAGATTACTAAGATTTGACCTCACCAAAATTCCAAATCATTACCTCAAATTTGAGGTTACATAATTTAAATCAATACAAAATGAGCTGCACAGAGAGACAAGCAGCTGAAAGTTGGTTTAAACTGATAATAATCAGACCAGAAGAGTTTCATAAGAACTCAGAGGAAGTAAACTATCTAAGGGTGAGAAATGGAGAAGAGGTGACAAACAAGGAGGCGGAAGGTGAGAAAACAACAAATGAGTCACCTTACTGCCATATGTTAGTCAAGGTAACGCAAACTACAACACACTACTTAAACAACAACTATCCTCAGTGCTTTCCATAAAAACAAAGACAGAACAAAGACATACTGAACTAAAGCTGTTAACAGCAGCTGTGTGGATGCAGTTTAGGGGGTACAGTAACAAGTAACCATTGGTGAGACCACTGGCTTCCACAGTGTGCATGTCCAACCTAGTGTTTTGGGGGAAGACACTAATACTTGCCATTTGTGTATCTCCACATCACATAAAAAAAGACTGAGCAGAGCCATAAATTGTTCAGTCAGCCTAGAAAACTGCTTTATGAATAGCAGTCTGTTTAGCTTAAACACACAGTATCACACAACATCTTGAGGTCTCACAAAGACCTTGACAGAACTCGTGATGCTGCCAGTGGAAAGTATTACTCTGGTTCTTAAGCGAGATCTTTTAAAATCAAAGGACAGGTATCATTTGAAACGTAATACCACCCACACATTTAGCAAAGACTCAAAAAAGGCAACTTACTTAGAAACAGACAGAAAGTCAAAGTTCTCAGATGTCTGTATTATCTGGAAACCGTAGCTGCCTTAACCGAACATAATGGTAATTTTGAGTAGTTTTGTGTAATGAAACTGACTAAACTGTCATTACTGGGAAAATAAGCGATTAAAAGCTCTGCAGTGGCATTACTGATAAACTGCAGTTGAGATTCAGAGTAGGGTCCTGTTACACCTCACACCGGGGCTCAGATGTGTTTTTGTTAAATTAATTGAGGCTCTTCTCTCCCGTTACTGACATTTAATCCTGCTGGCAAGATATTTCTCCCATTGATTTGTAAGGCGGAGCAGCTGAATCTAAGGCTTGTCTCAGTGGAACAGCGGTGAAACCAAACCACATGAAACACTTAATAATGATGGCGTCTGCACCTCAAAAGTCCTGATATGAAAGGTCTGTGATAGCAGTGAGAAAAGTAAAGAGCAGCAAATCAAGATTTTCTCCTTTCTCAGTCAAGTCTGTCCTGATGTTAATGCTAAGAACAGCAGCCTTGTGAAAGGTTTTGGGCTTCCCAGTGTTCCAGTGATAAACAGATGAAACACTGTTAAAGCGTGTTTGAGAGTTTAGGGTTAGCGTCTAACTCCTAACCATAGATTTGTCACTTTTTGGCAAAAAAAGGTCACTACGGGGGTTTGAAAAGTCCCTAAAAGGCCACAGCGGCACTAACAACACGGAGCTCCTGGGAATTTAAGTTTCATAGGAAACTCAAAATTGTAATTTATGCTCCTCTTTTCCATTCAACCCCCTCGAGTTAACACTGGTTTCCATTTTGCTTTCTGTAGCCACACAAAATCAAATGTGAAAATGGCTGTTGCAAGATCACATGTGCACATAGGGAACAAAACTGGTATCCCAATTGCAAATTATGGTGAAATAATGCTATAGTGCAGCGATTTAGTAAAAAAGAAAACCAATCAGTCTGGTATCAGCGATGGGGCAGAGTGCACGGGATGTGCACCTCCTCGCCAACTGCAGTGATGGTAAAGAACATGGAATTATCAGCCCGCCACAAAACGACCAAGACGCAGTGCCGGGCGATCAACCGCCAGCTAGAACCCTCTTGTCATGTATGTAAACATCAAAAGGCAGAGATATAAAGCCCTTTATGCTAATCACAAAATAATAATCAAGAAATAACTTCAGCTCTCAAAAGGAAGTGACCAAAGCTGTTTTTAAATTAAAGTCAACTTGATTGTTAATTCTGCAATACGTACAAGACATACACAAGATCAAAATGTCCTTTCCCCCGATCCACTGGTGCAACTAGAATGAATCTAAAATAAAACAGCAATAAGAATGAACTAAAGATATGAAAATAAATGAGGTATCAAAGTATAAATTATACAAGACATATTAAATAATTGCTGTCTATTTGAGGTATAAAAGGATTCTTAAAGTTATATGTTATAAGTAACTTTTTTTTTTTTTTTTTGCGCTTTTCATAAAAAATATTGAAAGAAAAATTTTTTCAAATTTGCTGGTGTCCACCACAGGGGCCTAAAGTTTTTTCTATT
>VOQJ01047313.1:39587-66732 GCA_015052665.1 Apistogramma diplotaenia | reverse complement strand
ATTTAAAGAATAAAAAGATTTTTAAATTTATATGTTATAATTTTTTTTTTTTTTTTGCGCTTTTCATAACAAATACTGCAAGAACAATGTTTCCAAATGTGCTGGTGTCCACCACAGGGGCCTGAAGTCTTTTTCATGTCATGGACTAACATTTTATAAAAAGGATGACAAAGCATATGAGACAGTAATCACTATCCATGAACTATTGTGTTTGCCATGCAAGTCACAAAACATCTGGTAGCATATACACAAATACACAACCAATGTGACGAGCCACCACTGCACCAAGGAGGAAACCAATCAATACAGGACATTCAATTGAAAGAGTTTCTGTAGCTCTACTTGTTAACAGATGATGCTGGATCCACATTAGGGACACTGTGACACCGTGTCCTTGTTTACGGAGTCAAACAAGGACATGGTGTCATTAACTTGCCCATGTTTACAATGTTAAAGAGAAACAAGGCGTATTGAGTACGTTCATGCAGCTCTTACTGAAAAATGATTCACCCTTTCATTTCTAATCTCTGTGATCGGACACATTCCTAAACAGGACCACGACCATTAACCCGTCCACATACTCTGCCATAAATCACATGAAATAGACAAACCCAGAGACATGTGTCTATCCACCCTGAGATTTATTCAAGCTGCATAAGTAGAGTTATGGTGAAGTGCACCCAAAACAATAAAAGCATGTTAACCTTTGCATCCAGATACTATATACAACCAGGCTACCAGGCTACCAGGGGATTTTCACTTGGTTGATTCCTATCACCCTGTCAAACGCCTGCAAGGATCTTTTGCATGTTCAGAATTAATGGTGTTCATGTTATAGCTGAAGCAATCTGACGTTTCTTCAGAAATGAAAAACACACCTCCCTCAACATGACACAAGTAAGGCTGCAATGATTCTGTGAGTAACTTGAATCATTCAATTGTAAAGCCTTTGACAAGAATTTGTTGCATCGCTGCTTCGTTTAAACTCTGTAGCACTCAGGTGTGTGTCTGTGTGTGTGTGTTGTGCTGAGAATTTCAGCTATTAGCCACCAGAATGGATTGTGATGACCACAGTTTGCTAGCAGGCGCCGCCATTAGCTCTATGATAATTTGGTGACGATGGAAATCCCTGTTCAGTATCGAGGGGTTTAGTCAAAATATCTTTAATACTTTATGGATAATTATGTATTCTAATTATAGTAGGCTATATCATCTTTTGCTGAATATAAAGAAAATTAACAACAATTTGGTGTTTTCTTGCTGGTAAAGATTTTAAAGTTGAAAATAATTCACTTGTATGTGCGTCTCTCTCTCCCTTCACCTACTGTATGTTCATACAAGCGTCAAGCCCAAACAGCCGAGCTGTTCCTCACCATTAGTGTTACATTAATGTAACACTGAGCCCTCAAGCCTTATTAACATGACTGAAACCCTATGTGAGATCGCCTTTCATTTATTGCCCATTTGCAGACCAACATGATTTCTTCTTAGCTTAGAAGTCTGAAGATGTGTTCTCACTACAGCTTCCTCTGTTGCAAGTCTGTGTCATACATGCAGCTCACACAGGAAGTATTCACAATAATCTCACTTGCATGTGAGTATGCAAAAGTAGTATTAGTATTAGCTCTGTGCAGTTTAAAACACAATTCAATGCCCTCTGCTGAAGTAATGCGTCATCTCAGTGAGGAAACTGACAACTATAGACTATCATAATGTCACAGTATAATGAATGGCAAGTCATCAATCAGTAAAGCGGCTGGTTGAGAAGTAAACCGGTCACTGACTGTAATGCACATGTTATGAGCGGGCAGCCACCATTATGAATACAGTTTGGAATGCAGTGACACACAGGCCATGCTGCCAGGGCTCTGGAGACTGTTTCAGGTCCATTTCCTCCCGGACAGTGATAGATTTTAGATGGTGTTAGACTCCAGGTAAACAGCAATTCGTCACTGACTATTTTATATCATACTCCACAATGCTGCCCAGTCCAGGGATATCTGCTCATTTCCTTGAGCTGTGATTAGAAGCTTTCTGGGACATGAAACTGACCTGACTGGTAATCCATCACAGTGAACATCATCTGTGTGCTGCTATCAACAATAGTCCTGTCGATTGGTATAGTTTTTTTTTTTAAAGATAACACAGCATTGGGACACTTTCATGCTGAGACTCCGTTTCAACATGAGTCCAAGGTGTGGACAACTTGTGGCCTGGAAATGGGAACTACAGCATTTCTAGCATCTTGCAATTCCGTGTGAACGGAAAGTTTTTTATACGTTTGCATCTGAACGCAGTACGTTTCTGGATTGTTCTCGTGTAAATGGGGCCTAGGTTTACAAGAAAATATTAACTGATCACAATCCACACAGCATTATCGCCAAGGACAGAAAAGTGACCAGCATCTTTAAAAGAGCTAATTTTGCTCGTTGACTGGCGAGGTCATTGAGCTGGTTGATCATAACATGTTAAGATTAAAGTGCTCCACCAAAGATTCATTGCTGAAAAAGAAAGAAATACGGATTTATCAGTTGGGACACAAAAGATTTTCAGATTTGGAAATGGACTGGAGTTTGTCATAACCGACTCTATATCTTGATATACACACTCCATGAAAGGTCCAAGATATTTGAGGTGAACAATTGTGCTTGTGCACCATAGGACACATAAACTAGAGCTGCTCAATAATGGGGAAAAAAAAAATCACAATCATGATTATTTTTTTCAATATTGAAATCACAATTATTTAACACGATTACTCAATGACTTCCTGAAACTGCATTTATTGCACTTAAAAGACCAATGAATGCCTTGAATACCTTCAGTGCCACAACATACTAACAGAACCTGTGCATGTATTTAAAGGTTGGGAATTAACATTGGTAGGGACTTTTTTTTAGTCTTTTTTTTTTTGTCCTACTGTTTTTGTGATGATTCTTTTGGTTTTGTGAATGCGATTAACTGCACGGCTCTAGCATAACCCTTCATTGGCAACAGTGAAAAATTGCACTAGCATATGATAATCCCTCGACTGAACCAAATTTAATAGGCTATTTTGTTCATAATGCTAATGCAACAACCAGCATTCTTCAAATGTAGACACACGAGCACTTTCTCATTTTCATAGGTATAACAATCTATATTTGAACTCAGCTGCTTCTGAAGTCTTCTCTGCAAAAATAACTGTTCATTAATCCAACATGAACAGCTCAGTTTCACTCGTGATGGCAAAGCAACACTCCAGCACACAAGTATAAATTCAAACAACAATTTGTTTGCTTAAAAAAAAAGACGAGAATCCATCAATTCTAATAAAGAAAAATAGTGATCTTTCAATGTCAATTAATGAATCATTTCAGGACTGTATCTAAGTAGGAGGCGCCAAACCCAAAAAAGTCTGAATTATTTGTTTATTTTTTAGGTTTCTAGAGTATGTGTCAACATCTTTCATCGTTTCTTCATGTTGGCAATTCTCCGCTTCACAGGAAATCACATGTCTAAACTATAATGGTGAAAGCTCTGGGCCCTATTCCAGGAAGCAGGTTTAGCTAACAACTCTTGAGTTCGTTAACCCTGAGATGAGTGAACCTCTGGGTTTTCTGTATTAACTTTCAACTCCGAGTCAGCTACCAGCATAACAGATTCC
The DNA here is from genome assembly GCA_015052665.1 of Apistogramma diplotaenia. Taxonomy (NCBI): domain Eukaryota; kingdom Metazoa; phylum Chordata; class Actinopteri; order Cichliformes; family Cichlidae; genus Apistogramma; species Apistogramma diplotaenia. The sequence goes on along the minus strand of VOQJ01047313.1, from coordinate 63,086 downwards.
TCTGTGAACGTAACCTGCTGGCTTCTCAAACTAACTGAGTTTCACTCAGATGCATTCATAAAGTCTCCATCAAAGCACATAGTGGAGGGAATTCCTTTGCAGAATTTCAGTTTTGCAAATACTGAAATCCTATTGAGACGTCACTTCGCTATTTTCTGTACTTTAGATAAGAGCTTTAACAATAATTCAGACGAAGACATTGCAGGTTCATCAGCTCAGAAGAACCTCTATATAGTCTGCAACTTTCTAAAATTGCAACTGTGGACAGTAAAGCAGCTGTCAGATTGTCAGCCAATCTCCTTTCACTGGAAATATTCACTGTAGCTATCAGTATTTAAGTAAAACGTGTGTGTATAAAGCTTTAAACGTAACACACTGATCAATGAGCCCTCATTTGTTGTGTTGTAATCAGTTACACTGATGGATGAGTGGGCTCTTAAAGATGACGTTGGAAACCACTTTAAAACTGAACTAAATATATTTTAAAGTGTCTTTTAAAATGCAGCATGCAGACAGTCTGTGTTCTAAACATTTCATGTTGAAACATGTTGATAGATTTTCAGTCATTAAATTATGTCAAACAACAACAGAATCAGTCTGAACCTGAACATATTTTCCACTGAAAATCACCTAAATCTGTTTCAGACGGTTAACCAAGAACTAGCACCACCTGAAAGTATCATGGCTCGTGTATGGCTGTGTCCACTTTCACAGCAGGACAGATCCAAAACGGAAAAAGGATGATTGATACAGAGTGGATCAGATCCAGATCGTGGAAGGCGCGGAAGGCGCACGTGGAAGGCGCGGAAAAACGTGTCATCAATGATTCAATCTGTGTTAAACGGTCCTTTACATTCATCAAAGACTCCCCTGGACTTTCTAAGTTAAATGTGAAACAGTTACTATGACTTAACTACTAACCAATAAAGTGAGGCACAGCAGTACTATACATTTCTACTGAACAGATACATTAAAAACAAAAATGGTGATAAACTGCAGAAAAACTGTTATTTAATAAAAAAAAACTGACTTAAGGGTAGATCTGCACGATAAACTGATCTGTTCCTCCAGATTTTTATCTTCAGTTTGTCGTCTACATTTTGTCCCTGTCAGGTTACAGCTGAATAACTAGACTTAAATTAAAGTTTTAGATTAAAATTATAATTAACGTTGAGTAAATGATGCCACAGACAGTAAAATAAAAAATAAAAAATTACATGTTTTATATCAATAGCCAGTTTCAGGAACCAGGGATAAGTCCGCCAGGGCCTCTGCCCTTGGCCACCGCCCAACACAATGCACCCAATGCCAACAATGCCTCCTGGTGGGCCTACAAGAGGGCGGGCCCATATCTCCTCTCCTGGATGCCCAGCCGGGCACCATGGGCTAATGTCCAGCCACCATATGTTCTCCCTCAAACTCCCTGCAAAGGCCTGGCTCCAGGGTGGAGCCCTGGTAACCCTTATCCCAGGCAGGGTAAACAGTTCCCTTGATGACGCTTCCATAGGGGTCTTTGGAATCGCTTTTTATCTGGCCCCTCATCCATGGGAGAACATAGCTACTGGGATCACTTGGCCACACAAACCCCTCCACCATGCTAAAGTGTGATTCACCGAGAAGCAGCAGAAATGAGCTTCCTCCTAAGGGTGGCTGGCCTCTCCCTTAGAGATTGGCTGCACTCCTCACCCTTTCAGGAGGGGCTCAAAGTAGAGCAGCTGGTCCTCCACACTGAAATGAGCCAGATGTGCGGGTTCGGGCATCCGACTATGATGCCTCCTGGCCAAGGTGTTCTGGGCATGTCCTAACAGGAGGGGCAGATGCAGGACATGCTGGAGAGATTCTCTCTCTCGGTTGGCCTGGGAATGCCTTGGGGTCCTCCTGGATGAGCTGGAACTGGTGGCTGGGGAGAGGAAGGTCTGGGCTTCTCTGCTTAAGCTGCTGCCACCCACAGCCTGGTCCCATATAAGCAGTAGAAAATGGATGGATAGATGGGTTTTATATCAAACTTTTATTCTGTTGATGATGACGACAGACTGACACAAGCTAATAAAGATGGGCACTCTTGCAGGACTGGCCTATTCCAGCTGTCAGGGGCAAACACCATGGACAAGTCAGCAATTTATCACAAGGCTTACAACCTTCACTTTTAAACTCAGGCCCAGTATTTGCAGCTTGGAGCCACACAAAAACCTTTTCTTTTCTGATTTTCTATTTATTAGTAGATGAATGCATTTGGTTATTTGTATGTAAATCAAAACCAGACACCCAAAACTCAAGGCGGCTTGCACACTATACAACGCACAATAAAAAGGCCCATTGTTTTTCCATGTCACCAAGGAAACCTGAGCAATGTGTGGGTGGTTACCAAAAATGCTGGTTCAGAAATGGAGATTTCTCTTCAAGAGCTACACCATCTGCTTTCCACTAATGTGATCTTATATACTTGTCTTATATACCCTTTCATGGATAGTGGTCACTACACTGGACAGTTATTCAAAAGCTGTTCTCTTGTATATGCATTAAATACACATTTCTCTGGTTCGAATGTCAAACACATGGTGTCCAGCTGAGTAGACATATTTGTAACTCCATGAAAAATAGGTTCATAAAAAAATGGCAACTGCACTGTTTTTTCCATGTCCTAAGAGGAATAAAAACACTCAAGAAAAAAAATTTTGACTGAGGTTTCCATAATTCATGCATGAATTTAAAAAACACAAACAACTCAAGGTTAAGAGAAACTATGAGGAGCTCTCAACTTTTAAGGCTGAAGACAAGTACAGAAGTAGCATCTGTCCACAACCACAGTCCATCACTGTTCAATCACTGATCTCACAGTGAAGAGGATTAATGCAGGAGGTCTAAGTGACAACTCTGCCTATTTGCATTACTATTCACAGACTGTACCTTGGATTAGGGCTGCTCATTTATGGAAAAATTAATAAAAAAAAACACAATCACAATCATTTTGGTCAATACTGAAATCAACATGATAACTAGACTAAATACTAAATTGAAAATAAACTGCAGAATTTCTAAATACAATAAAATATATAAATAAAATATAAAAAAATAAAAGTTAAGCAATACACAAATTATAACAAATACATACACCATAAATTAAACACAAATAATAGATAATAAACATAAATTTAATAGAGGTTATCATGATTAATAAACACTATGAAGAAACAGAAACAAGTTATTTAGACTAAAATTTTAGTGCACTGCCACAACATACTGAAACATGTACATGTATGCAAAATTGATTTTCAATTAATTCCAGCCAGTAACTCGATCCAAAAACATGGAGCCTGGCCCGTTACAGGCCAGAGCAAACAGATAACATGCTCAGCTTTAGACTAATGAGAATTATTCAGGCCAAATACTTGTTTTACTGAAAGGGTTGCAGTGTCTGAACTTCAACTGGATGAACAGATTTGTTATGTTGCCGATGGTGCAGATACCACCATGCACCAAATCTGTGTTCATTTATTTGTGTAAAATGCTGGGACTTTTTCCCTCCTGGATCCTCACTGGGTGCAAACATATTTATCCCTCTACTTTTTCCACTTCTTTGTTCATTCCCTCACATTCCGATAGTTTCATGCTATGATTATTACTCCTTATACTGAACGTATGACAGTCAGGCTTCTAGCCAGAAAAAATTTTCAGCACCGCGCGTGAGTGCGCCGTGTTAGCATTAGCATGCTAATGCTAATTAGCAAGCTAATACTAACCGCTGAGCCGGTGAAATCCTCAGCCCGGCGCAACGGCACCTCAGCAAGGCGCAACGCCGGCCGATCAACCGCTGGCTCGAAGCCTGACAGTTATTCTCTCACTGATACATTTTTAAAATTGCAGTGTAAAGGTAGCTGGAAATGCACAGGAGGGTTCCATGGTGCTGAACAGGCCAATCCCAGTTGGGCTGGACTGGACTGACCTGACATGTAGTTCCAGTTCTCGGGAGGTGCGTGTCAGGTTATGACGTAGGTTACGGTATAAAGATCCCACTCAGTAATGACTGGTAATTAACACGTAATGTACCTCACACATGCCCAAGTTCCAGTTTTGCACAACAGTGGCGATGTTGCTGGCCATTTACGTAGGGTACATTATAGGCCTCTCAAAGACTCAAGGCTGGAGCACAAATCAGGGCTAAGAGCATACTTGCAGAGCATAAGGTGACAAAATAATTTTACAACTGTGATTGTTTGGACCCAAAATCAAAATTTAATTAATTTCTCAGCCTGGATGAATGTGGGCTCCCACATGATTAAGTCTTTGACCAGTGTCCACCTTCTGGAGGAACTTCATCAATATGGACCATGCTCTGCAGCTGAAACCCTGGCTAGGCCCAGCAACAACACAGCTGCTTGCCTGAATGTAATAATCGTGATGAAGTGGTGGGTGTTCTTTTCAGATACGGAAGCGAGAGTATAATTGAGCTGGAGTCCAACTGATCCAGCTCTGCAGCTGTGGAGGTCAACTCACTGAGCCCGGCCAGCACTGATAAAATACTCTTCAACTGGACTTCAGTCTTTAGCTGCCCATCCCAGACCACCTGCACACAGCAGATGTGTTCCTGGCTAGTAGCACAATGAAAAACTGACCACTGGAAAATGCTTTGTTTTTTTTCCCCCCCTCTCACTGTCTCACACATCATGTTCGCCTTTCAGCCTTCTACAACTGCAACAAAATATATTTTTATTAAAACTTACCCCTCAGGCTACAACTCTATCTATTAGCTTTAGATCCACCAGACATTTCACTGAAGCATTAGCCAGCTATTTCCTATGTTTTATTGTCTCCACTAAGCCTAGTGGACATGAACATGAACTTATCAATTCTAATCTGGGACAAAGCAGAGGAAAACATCTACACTACTGTCTTAACATGATCGAAAAGTGTGATTACCCAGTCTGGCCACTTAATCCATACTCCGTGTCTGGTCCACAGCATGATAAAGAAAAGACCTGCTTTTTTAATGATAACATATTCACCATTATAACCACATCTTGATATATGTCTCCGGCGTTAATTAGCCACCGTATGACCCCATTAGCTCGGGGTGTAACGTCTTTTTCCAACCTTGGCTGCACTCTTAGGCCAAAACACTTACTCGCGGATCCCCATTAATACTGTACATAACCTCAAAACCAAACGCCTTTAAAACATTCCAATTAAATGACGCTTCACCTGGCAAAAGGGCACAGTTCAGATCGGTACGGGGTTCCGTTAATGCTGGGCTCTTGTGGGCAATTCGGGGCGCTTATCTACACTATTAAGGCTACAAGTGTTTAAAATGTGACTTATAATTAGCATAAAGCGTAAAGGAAATATGCCCTAACACCGAGTGCGTGCTTTTAGTTGCGTTAAATACGTGCTGCCTATTGACTCAGCTGTCTGCCGAGTGTAAGGGTTGCTTGCTTATGTCTTCGACATGTGTAACCCCAACTACAACAATCACGAAGGCAGGTTTGTAACACGGTCCGGCGAGACTTTCCCTCGAGGGTGGCACGCGACGGCGTTACCGTCAACACACAAGCCCGGTTCCACGTAATTTTTGACACGGGCTTAATCTCTCCGTACTCGCATCAGCAGGGGTAATTTTTTCCAGCCTTAACAGCTAACACGCCGTAACACCAGCAATTATGTAACCTCAGTTTAGGAGGGCGACCGGCAATGGTAACGGCCACACAACGTTTACGCGTATTCAAACCCGCAGCACGAAAAAATATGACTAACTGTCGCAGCTCCTCAGCTAGTGGGAAGAAGAGGGAGGCAGAGGAACATTACAACACCACAACACCGCCAAAAAAAATAAGAGAGAGAAAGAAACACCTACCTAATGCTGCGGATACGGCGCAGGAGGCTCAGGTTAGTCGGTCGCAAAACCTTCACCAAATCCACCGTCAGTGCCAAGACAGTCTTGCCGTCTTCCGGAGTTACTTTACATGTATTATGTGCGTACATATATGTATGAGCGGTACCGTTGTTACACTGATTCTAGACTGGAGGCGACAAATACCAGCCAGCCTGCTACAAAGTGGGGTGCTCGACTGCTGTTGAAAAAACAGTTGTGATTAGTCTAGAATTTTAAGAGGTTTGTGTGTCAGGGCTTCTGATTGGCTCATACGAAACGGGGCGGAACTACAGTAGATTTAAGAGCACAGTACAGTCAACTCAGACTGCAGCCTCAGCAAGCCAGTGATCAAATCACTTTTGTAGATATTGACATGAAGACATTTTAAATCATTTTTGCATACATTAATGATTTTTTAAAAAGTGAAACCTATTTTAAAATAGAAAAGCTTTTGTTACTTGTTGCAATGTAATCAAACATTGCCAAAAGCATCTCAGCCTAACCAGAATTCGAAGGGTTTAAAACACAGCTTGGTGCTAAACTTGATTCAAGTGCTGTGTCAGAATCACCTCAGGTTCAGCCGAAGGTAAACTGCCAAACTGCAACTGAACCTGCTGGTTAATACATAGAGTATCACTGCAAAAATACTACCTGGCCTTATAAATGCTGTGTAACTCTTTGAATTTAATGTATGAGTGTGCATCCTATACTGTAAGGCTACCTGTTAAGCTTGTTTAAGCTATAGACAGATTCACAGGCTATAAAGTATAGTTTATGCTGAGACATGTGTTTTTAAATAAAGCTGCCAGCTGAGTACCTTATTCAGGAAGCTGGTGTTTGATTGAGAGCCTCAAGCATCAAGCATGTTAGTTTTTGTGATGTGTTTGTTTAGAGGGTGGTGCCTGCTTTTAGTAACTGTCATTTCTCTACTAGTTTTTTTTGTTTTTTTTTTAGTATTAGTGAGGTGATATCAGGTATATATTTTTAAATGTTTAATTGAGTCTAGGTGGCTAGAATATTAAAATAAATGTTACTTTAGCAACATTTTGTGCTGCTTTACAACAAGCTTCTTTTGGCTGCTCTCTTATTCACAAGGGATCACCAAATCGGATGGATCTGCATATTTGATTTGGCAGATCTTTTGCATTGTTGTTAAGTCAACGTGTAAAACATTACATCTGTGCTGCCAGGAGTTAAACTGTACAATACTGCATCATATTCAGAAGACAAAGCCCCCTTAGTGTACAAGCTCAGAGAAAGGCTGAGACTGTGGGGCTAAAAGCACAGGCCTTAGAGGCTAATAGGGAGGACAAATTAAGGCTCTCACCAAGAAGGAGATTGCTTTTCTGCTGCAGAAATATTTTTCATGGCAGTGGAAGCTTTGAAGGCAGTGACGGAGAAAAGATGGCCAGTGATCAATGATGCCATTAATATGGAATCTCTGGTTTCAGTCACTGTAAGCAGTCAGCAGAGACCAACACTCAGCATCTCCAGCAGGGTTCAAAAGTGCATGTTAGCCGATATGAGCAGATACAGAAAAGATAGTGCTGATTTGTTCTTTTTTTTATTATAATTGCATTCTGGATCTGTTTTTTGTGTACCCCAAGGAATGATAAACACTGCAAATACAAATCATGAGACATTTCCCTTTCATTTCAAGTACATTTTTCAATTTACAAAGTTAGTTAAAATACTAAATGTGAAAATCAGTGAATGATTGCAGTATTTCTTGTCTTGTGTAGCTGTGGTCAAGCAGAAACCTTCATTATATCAGATCACTGTCTATCCGATACACCTTAAATATTTAATTACATACTGATCCATCCTAACCAAATATATGGACCTTCAATGGACAGTTCACACCTTTCAGCCTCTGAATAAGACAGCCAGTTTCACACAGACTTAACTGGAACAAGAGCGAGTGGTTTGATATGATATGGTTTGGCCAACATGCATATTTCCCATGGGCCTCATTTACAGCTGCACGGTAACAATGCACAGTGTGGATAAGACTACTCACTGTAGTCCTTTGAAATGTGAGCAGCACAGGAGGCTCATTTCACTGCTAGTGATTTTTTTTTTCATCTAAAATTGAAATTCATCACATTCAAAGTGGTGTAACTCACATATAGAGGTAGATCAGGGAAAAAAAGTAGTTGTTGGATGGCACAATGCGTTCTCAGGAGACATTTACTCAGGGGCCTGTGGAGTGTGAGACCGGATGGGAGTCATGATAAAAAGAAAGGAAATATGTAGTGTCCAACAATGCCACTCGCCTGCGGGAGGAGGCACAAAGGCCAAGGTGCTGAGGTAAGAAGTCACGTATAGAAAAATGAGCAACTTCAGCTATACTGTCAGCTAAACAAAGTACAATATAGAGAAAATGGGATCTTAGCTCTTCATTAAAATTTGCAGTGTGCAATTTTTTTAAAATACCTTTATTGAGAAGAATATGCATATATAAGCATATAAAATCTAAGTTCTAAACTTTACATTGAAAATAATGCTTCAGTTTTTACTGGACAGCCAGTGAACGATGCTGATTGTACCCACACATAAACCCTCCAGCATAACCGGGCTAAGAGAAGGTCAGCCATCTGCCGTGACCATTTGGGAGTGTGGGGAGGGAGACAGGACAAAAGACACACTGTGGACTGGCCTCCCTACATCCAGCATCTTGTGAAGTACATGGTGGCTTAAGATCTGACCACACAAGCCTCTCCACGATGAAGAATGACCATGTGTCCAACTCATGGTGCTCCTGTTTTGCATTGCTGAACACGGCAGATCTTGGGGAGAAAACCCTTTTTCTTCTTTTTTACATTTTTTTGTTGTTTTTGCTTTGGTGGTGCAACAAGTCTTCCCTGTGTTCATACTGTGTATGAGAGAACTGACGCTCCACGTTTTAATGGCAGTGGAAGAAACTATGCAAAGTCCACACACTATTACTACTGAAACCAATGGAGCTAAACATATTGGAGTCCATACAAGCAGAAATAGGCAAATTTGATTAAAGTAGAAAAGCGCTATATAAGAACTAGTCCATTTACCATTTACAAGATCAGAATGTGCCACTACAAGCTTGAAAAACCAAATATAGAGCAAAGTTAGACAGCCAGACTGTGGTAATATCAAAGAAGGAAGCCACACCATTTTCTTGAGTGGTGACACAGACAGAACTGCAGGTGCTGTCATTGCCATATCCAACAAATGTAATAATGTCAACCCAGAATATATTAATGCCAGACTAAAGACAGCTCTCATTTTGCTTTAGGACATCACTCACTTCAACCTGATCAGTGCACTTACAATGCAACATTCAGTGGCTGAGAAGTAGAGTTTTTATGGAAAACTCACCGAATGAATTGCAAAGCCAAAATGAAACCACATGATTGTCCTAGGCGACTTCAATGCTCATGTCGGGAAGGTGTGGAACATGTGACCATTAGTCCTAGGAAAGCACAGAACAAGCAAGATGAACTCGAAGTGCTTAATGGTACTTGAATGTTGCACTCGCTTTGACCTTTCAATAATGGGAACGATCTTTCAACTCAAGTTGTCATCTTAAGAATCATCTTAAGAATCGAGCATAAAAACTTGGCAGCATTTATGCGCCAAACACGGGCATCGAATTGATCATGTACTTGCCAACAAAATGGCCATACACTATATCTATGTGACAAAGATCATACCCTCCTTAGACTGCTTTACAGACCATAACTCCTTGTGACAAAATGCTGTTTTGTGGCCAAGAAAAAAGAAATACAAAGCCACCTCCAAACTAAACACCATCTTAAATTATGAAAGAAAAGAGAAACTGAGACTCTACCTGGAAAAAAACCTCCTGAGCTGTGAAGCAACATGGGATGATCTGAACGTGCTGAACGTGATCTGAACACTGCCAAGCATTTTTTGGGGAAGAAACAGAATGAAAATTGGTTTGCTGATCAAGTATATGACAGAGACTCCCAAAGGACAAGAAACTTTGTGGTGATAAGAGAGCACTTACGAATGCCATTAGGAAACCCAAGAATGAGTGGTTCCAACAAAAAGCTTTTCTACCTGAACTCTAAAGGTTGGAACATTCTTGTTCTTCTAGAAGAGAAGAATAAGTTGGCTTTTTTTTGCACTCAGTCGGCCATAGGGCAGATGATGATTTCTGGTCCTGGATTTTAAAAACCTCTGAAAACCAAAAAACTATTGCTACCACAACAAACCCCGCCCCCAGCAGAAGTGATTTGAACTTTTCCTGTCTCACAAACATGTTCATCTCCAAATATTGAAGCTCGAGATATATAGGAAATTTTGCCCTATTGTCCATGCCTTTAATTTTCCTACCATCTGTTCCCTGGAGAAGCTACTCCATGCATTTATGGAGTCCTGAAGATCCAGAAAGAAGTAGCCCCACTCAGACTCATCAGCAGCAGCATAAACTCAGTCACCTACAACATTTCCAAACACCTTGCCACCATTTTATTGACACTCATAGGCAGCACTCCCCATCATTCTGAACACACCACAGACTTTACCAACAAGGTCCATAATCTTGCACTGAACCCAGATAAAACCATGGTGTCCTTTGATGTGGTTTCACTTTTGTAGCCAACCTGTACATGGAGGAAGTGGAAAGTAAAGCTCTCAAATCAACAAAGATGCACAGGAAAGAAGGTCAGACACATAGCAGGGAGAATAAGAATGACAAACAGTTACATTGTCATACCTTATGTGGCAGGCTTGTCAGAGAAACTCATTAGAATTATCTCCAAGCATGACATCCCAGTATAGTTAAAACCCAGTTACACTAGGTAAGACAAAAACTTCTACACTGGAGAAATAAAACAGTCTCTTCAAAAACACAAAACTCTTTTCATTGTTCAAAGGCTCCACCTACTATTGAAGGATGATAACCAACAGGACTGTTTTGTTTTTTTTTGGGAGACATTACAAGCCAAGAGAACATGGCCAAGAATCCTCTCTCTCCATGTTCAGTCAGATGGTGAGCACAAATACATTGTCTAGTCAGTATAACATTTGAAATGAGATGTGGCAGGGCCAACCCTCCACTTATTTTATGCTTACATAGGTGGCTCATCTTTTGAGAAATTCATGAAAGAGTGATGGAGTCCATAAAAAAAGTTTTTTTTTGTAAGATATTTATGTAGGTTTTGATAAAGGTACAGCAGTATCAAGTCCCAACACCAAGATCCTTTCCTATAGCTAGCCAGACCCCTGTTGTTGGTGCGGACCAAGGTAGCCTAGCTGCCGTTAGATCTCCCCCAGCAGATCCCAAGCAGCCGGTAAAGCAGGTCAGCTGGGTGACTGAAGAGGAAGCGTAGTCCTAAACAGAAGGCTTCAGTACACCACCAGCCCGTTCATGTCTCCAACCATTTTTCCCCCACTTGACAACTCACTCACTGAGCAACAAACTAGCGACACCAGCAACCATATTTAAATGTCTTCTAGGGGCCAGAGTAGCCAACATTCAAGGACATTTGAAACTACTGGCTAAGGCTAAATGTAAGTTTGGTAAGATCACAATTCATGTAGGCAGTAATGTCAGAAAATGTAGTTTTATCTGGGGCCCCTCCTCAATTGGACAAAGAGCAACATGTTTAGCTGCATGTTCTTCAATTGCTGGCCAAGTGGTGTCCAAAAAATGAGGTGGGCTTTATAGGTAATTGGGAAAGTTTCTGTGGAAAACCCAGGAGAGATGGCATCCATGCCACTTTGGATGGAGCAGCTCTCGTTTCTAGAAGCTGCAGTCTTATATGACTCTCTGCCCCACCAAAATATAAACCAAAAACAAGCAAAAGAAAAGCAAAAAACCTAAACATAAAAAACAGTAAAACAGTTAAATGTGGATTATTAAACATTAAGTCTCTTCCAAATCCCTGTTAGTAAACAGAGGATTAGCAGCAATCTTCCACTACAGCTTATAAATTAACCTTATATTTAGCTGGCTTCTCTCAAAATGTAAAGGAGCCCACCCACTACTTTAACCAAACTCTGGATTTTGTCCTGGCATATGGCACAGAAATGGAAGACTTAACATTTCCTTGAAAACCCCCTCCTGTCTGATCATTTCTTAATAGCAGTTACATTTACTTCAATAGATTACACAGCAGTGGGGAATATGTTATTCAGAGGTATATTAGCTCATCAGTAGTTTTACATCTTCACTGTGTGTGACTATGGATATTGTGGCTCCTCTGAAAAGGAAGGCCTCAAATCAGAAGTGCCTGACTCATTGCTATAAATTACAAATGCACAGCTTAAAGAAGATCTTCATTTAGTCTGGAAAATGGTTTGCTGCTCTATAAGCCCTCCACAAAGCTTGGATAGCTTTATCTTCATCACTAATTGAAGAAAATAAGAACAACCTCAGGTTTCTTTTCTGCACATTAGCCAGGCTGACAAAGAGTCAGGCCTCCGTTGAGCCAAGTATTCCTTTCACTTTAACTAGTAATGTTTCACAATTTTTTTCACAACTTTAACCATTAGATAAAAAGCCTATCCACCCCTGCCTCTGTGTATCCTGATACAGAGGCGGGGTACACCCTCTACAGGTCGCCAGCCTGTCTCAGGGTCAACACAGAGAGACAGACAACCATTCACACTCACATTCACACCAATGGGCAATTTACAGTAGAGTGGCCAATTAACCTAACCCCAGTAAGTGCATGTGTTTGGACTGTGGGAGGAAGCCCACGCAGACACGGGGAGAACATGCAAACTCCACAGAGAGGGAGCCCCGAGCAAAGGTGGAATCAAACCCAGGCCCTCCAGATGACATTCTCTATGAAGCAGCAGTGCTAACCACCACGCTGCCTTGCTAACCACGACGCCACCATGCTGCTGACCTCTAATTTCCTGCTTCTAAATTCAGATAAACTGACATTATTGTACTTGGCCCTGCAAACCTTAAAGTTAAAAGACAGTGTAGAACTTTCAGCACATTTTCCTCCTAGCTTTATGTAGCTTACGGAGTACCTACTTTTTCTAAGCAACCTGTTCAGGGTCTGGTGGCCTCCCTGGTTGCTAGCAAGCACCTGTAGTTTTTGACCAGCAGTAACAGTATTCTCCTGTTTGTTCTCAAGTAGTCTGCCTGAAGTTCGAGTTAGTTATGATAGTTAGTATATGATTTAATAATTGATCAACCTATTGGTTAATTCTGCCTTACAGAAACCTGGTTACAGCAGGATGAATTGTTGTTAGCTATGCTAACTAGCATTTCTTCATAATGAACACCAAAGAAAACACAAGAAGAGTTCTGTGGGGGTTTTTTTTCATGCATTACTTATTGAGTTGATTTCACAAGAGCTTCTAGCCTCTTCTCACCCTGACTGCCTGCCACTGTAGAAAGCTCCCTAATGCTTCGTCATTATCCTCTCAGCCTATGATACTCACTTCCAATGACTGTGATAAGAGGGCAATTTCCTCAAATGTGTTTTTCACACATTAACCCTATGTCACACAGAAGCTCCTCTGATTCCAGCTTGAGCATCAGCCCTCTGCACTTCTAAAAACCATTTAAACTTCTGGAGCTGCTGGCAACATAACAAGCATTAGAGACCATCCCAGCCCCTTCACAAATGTGTATCATGTCTTTGTGCAACTGTAGCTGGTTTACAGCAGTTCTTTGGTAAAATGTAAAACTGCCTGGCTTCCATGTTCTAAAAGGCAACATAAATAAGATGCCTCAAGACGTTTTTTTCCTAAGTACTCTAGATGAGAAGACCTGAAGTGAGCTTTACCCATGTATATGAATTAGCCCGCTCTCATAAGGAAAAAAAGATATCAGCAGCATTTTTGTATTGTCTGTCAATACTAGGAGCAAACGTCCCCTTGCAATGGGACAGAATAAGACTTTGAATGCTAGAATGGCTAATGGGTTTGCTCTAGACCCAACCACAGTTGTCTCATACAACCAATAGTTTTTTTCCAGGCATAGCTACAGTATAGTCCAGCCACAGCAATGTGCTTCTCTAACACTGTCACATTAACAATGAAATGGATATAAAACGCCTAGTAAAACTATACAGTTTTTAGTTTGTTTGGTTTTTTTGTTTCCATTACATATATGTACTGTACAAGTAACCATCTGAATTTTCACAAGGCATACTATTAATGCCCCAATCCTATCTTCTTCATCATCATTATTTTTGGTTTGCTTTAAATGTAAATTTAAATGTACCCAAGACATCATGTCCCCTTAAATGGTTCTGATTTGATGGTTACAGAAACTGGAATTTATGCTTTAGGCCATTTAAATTTTTCTCAGATTTGGCAAGCTTAACATTATTGCCCCTGATGAAAAAAAACAACTTTTTTCCTTTGATATTGCTTTTATTTTCTCTTAAATGCAGCCTTTACAAATAAGATGACAATAACCAGAAACTTTTAAGTCTAAAGATTTATTGTATTACTGTGTATTAACGCTATTGATGCATTTAAATTCTTCATGTCAATGCCAGTGATTAATGATTCTTAAAGTGTTTCCACTCAATATATTAAATGCATCTTACTTAAGGATATAGAAATAGCACTATAATTTAGAGTACTGTCTTTGTTGTTTTATTGTAGCATCTTCTGGCAGCTGTGAAACAGTAATAATGGTTCAGCACTGACTATTGTCTGCAGGTACAGTTCCAGTCAAAGGTTTGGACACAGCATGGACTGAAGCATTTCTCATAGAACAGGCTGTTGTAGAACAAAACAGGAAGCTAGTGTGATTAATGGAGGATCTTTAATCCATTCAAATGAACTGGCTACCAACCCAGTGCCAGCAAATGACACCATAATGATGTGGTAATAAACATTTCCTCATTTCCCTAAGACAAATTTATGAGCAACACAGAAAAGAAGGAAATGGCATTAACAGCAGACAGTTTTGATTCTTCTCTATAGGCAGTTGTGAAACAGACTGAACTGTTTCCTGTCATGGTCCTGGGCCGTGTGACCACTGTTTTGTGTTTCGCTTCGTTTACAGTAGGTCCAGTTTTCATTGAGCTTCTGTTATGTTTCTAGTTTGTTTTGGTTTCGATTACCCAGCATAGTTTCCTGTCCTGTTATTAGTTATTGTTATTTACATATTGATTTCCTCTTCCCTTTGTTCCTGTCTCCCCTGTGTCTCTGTGTTCTAGTGTCTGTCGTGTCCCTCTGTGTCTACGTCCTTTTTCCTGTGTTTTTGTATTCAGTGCAGTTTTAGTAAGTGTTTCCGTCTCTGTCTGGTTGTTTCCTGTTTTACTTTGACAGTTCCTTGCCCCATGTGCTTTGTGTTTAGTTTTGCTTCTCCTTGTCTCGTTTGTTTAATTACATTCACCAAAACTGATGAGAGCTAGCTTTATTAGTGTACACAATTCATTTAAATGTTTTAGTTATTGCTATGCTGTTACTAAAACTTTTTTTTTCTCTAGATTTTTTGCTATATATTTTTCTCAGCAATTGGTGGAGACCAAAAGAGAGCTTAAAAAGAATCAAATGAATACTTTGGTACATCTGCTTACATATTAATGTTCAAAGTCAACAGCAGATGGTCCTTTACACAGGTAAGTCATTGATTAACTGTCATTTTTGACTAATGCAAGAATCTATCAAGACTCATTTATGTTTCCATCTCTGCTACCCTGCCTGCCTCTTACAAGATGTATAATTACTCATGTTAAAACTTTAAAATGTTATTGTGATGTCTGATGGTTTATGGTAACAATAAAGCACATCAGTGAATTAAGCCAGCGCTGCAAGACATTAAAACAAGTCTTGTTTTTTCCATGTCTTGGACCTTCCACTGAGAATTGAATTAATGGCCATAATAGCCATTGACAGCACCAGAATTTAAGTCTAGCATGCTGACTTAAATTCAGACACCAACATCTTATAGCATTTTAACATTATGCAAAATGATTGGCAGCAACTTCCTAGGATCCTTTTGCTGCAAATAAGCTGGACTTAATGCATTTGTAGTTTAATTGGCATTGACACTTTATTGTATTTCCTTCCCACTTTGCTAATTCCTCTGGGAGCTCTGGCCCTGGCTGGTGCCTCATTGGCGAAACTTGAGCCCAATCAAGACAATCTACTTTTCCAATAAGAACCTCCTGATTGTGCCATGTCAGAGATTCTGCATCTAAGTTGACTTTCTGAGTGAAGGAGATGGCTTTAGAAAGTCGAATATGTCGTCCAAACGTGCTCATTAAGTCTGACAGGGCCACCGCTAATGATGTCTTCAGTTGACGCTGCAGTAACTGATATCTTAGCTGATGAAAGGTAGAGCTGTGGAAGTGGAGATTTTACTGCTGCTAAGATATTTCCTATTCCTTTGATACTGTATTTCTAGAGTTAATGATGGTCCTGAGTATGAAAATTTGTAAATTTGTTCTGTAATAAAATCTATATGTCCACAGTTGGTATTATACAGTGACAAAGCACTTCCTGATTTCTGCGTGTTTTGTATACTTTTCACAGTTAAAACAGATTTTAGTATTAGACGAAGATAAACTGAGTTAACAAAATGCAGTTTTTAAATGATGATTTCATTTATTAAGGAAATAAAGTTATCCAAACCTACCTCTTCCTATAAGTGATTGCCCTCTAACCCTAGTAACTGGTTATGCCACACTTGGCAGCAAGAACTGCAACTGTCTTTCACATCACTGTGGAGGAATTGTTGCCCACTCTTCCTTGCAGACTTGTTTTAATTCAGCCACATTGAAGTGTTTTCAATCACGATCCTTGAGATTCTTCTCTATAAGATGAAGAGCAGCCACAAGGAACGGTACCCTCCATGGAGAAGATAAAATCAAGCCAGCATAGAGAGACGTTAGCCAGAAATCAGTGTTGCAGAAAGGTGTGATGAAGAAAGAGGTGCCACAAAATACAATACACTGTCCATACCTGAGGCCTTAGAAATTGCCAGGCAAAGACACACAGCCTTGGCTAACTGCCTGAAGAGGTCGCTGCACCGTCAAACATAAAATGGTCTCAGCCTAAATGGAGGAACAATAACACAGAATCATAGTGGCGTGTCCTCCATCACTTATCGCATAGACGCAAAACTATATAATTTATGTATCATTTATAGCGCTGTTATCAGGGCTAACGAGGCCGAGCCGAGTCTCTTATAGTTGTGCTCGTGGTCCTTCAGCATTTTAGCTAGCTCTGCTGAAGAGGAGCGAAAATAAAGGCAGTAACATGTTGCAGGTAAATTTAAATGCAACGTTTCTAAATGCTCAACAAATATCAGCAAACACACAAAGTGTGTGCAGTTTGTCACACAGTGTGTCTGCTAGCTAAAAGGGACAGAAAATGGAGAAGTTAACTCACAGATGGAGGAAGGAGGAGAGGAAGCAGGA
Organism: Apistogramma diplotaenia; assembly: GCA_015052665.1. Classification (NCBI taxonomy): domain Eukaryota; kingdom Metazoa; phylum Chordata; class Actinopteri; order Cichliformes; family Cichlidae; genus Apistogramma; species Apistogramma diplotaenia. The sequence goes on along the minus strand of VOQJ01047313.1, from coordinate 45,869 downwards.
GAGGTTTCACTCCAAATCAAGCACATTGAGATTGTACACTAAGTGGAAGGAAGGAGGCTGAGGACTAGAGAGTGTCAGACCCACTATCGCAGATGGAACACACAGGACATTGTCAGGAAAATGGCCAGAAAGGATCATGTGCTTAGTGAGTACCTCAGGCAGCAGAAACCCAAGAAAAAAGAGGAACAGGCAAGGCATACATGGAACGCCATAACCAAGAGGCTGGCATAGTATACACCTGTGCCAAGTATGACCTGTAAATCCAGAGGTCAAAAGGATGGTTGAGAATGACAGAGCTAAGATCCTGTGGGAATTCCAGATACAGATAGCCCAACTTGTGATGGCTAACGAGCCAGACATAGTAGTTGTGGACAAACAGAGTAAGAAAGCAATACATTTCTACGTGCCTTCTCATTGTGAATATTCAGGTAAATATGCTTTTTTTTGTTTTTAACCTTTTCTTTACTTACTGTATACTGGTCACAAACCAAATGTAATGTTATTAGTTCTGGTTCAGTTGCTAGATTGTGCCAAGTTGCTGAACCCCTTAATGCCCCTGCTCCATCATCGGAGTAAGAGTATAGTTAGAAAGTGTTTAAGGACCTGAATAAAGTGCTGTGTGAATATAGCTTTTAGTTAAAAGCACTTTCAGTACTCAGAGGAGAACATCACTACACTAAGGACCAATCCATTAAAGTTGTGCTTAGAAACGAGCTAAACTCTGTTTCCAATCAGTGTGACTGTCCTGAAAAGTGAATTTTATACATATATTTTATACTAATTTTATACTATATTGCCAAAAGTATTCACTCATTTGCTTGTCTGCCTTCACGTGCATATAAACTTGAGTGAGTCCATTCTTAATCCAAAGGGTTTAATATGTCCACCATGTACATCTAGAACATCATCTCTTCTGGGAAGGCTTTCCACAAGGTTTAGGGGATTTTAAGACCATCCTTCCAGAAGCACATTTGTGAGGTCAGACACTGATGTTGAATGAGAGTGTCTGGCCTGCAGTCTCCACTTTAATTTATCCCAAAATGTTGTGGCAAGGACGAGGTAAGGACTGTGCCGGCTAGTCAAGTTCTTCCACACCAAATTTGCTCATCCATGTCTTTATTGTCCTGCTTTGTGCCCTGGTGTGCAGTCATATTCCAACAGGAAGGGGCCAACCCCAAACTGTCCCAGCATTAAGAATTATTTTTCGTTGGAACTAAGGGGGCAAGCCCAACTCCTGAAAAACATCCCCCACTATAATCCCCCCTCCACCAAACTCATCCATCGGATTTCCAGACAGAGAAGTGTGATTCATGTCCAGAGAGCATGTCTCCATTGCTCTGGAGTCCAGCAGCAGTGCATCCAAAACTTTGCACTGTGCTTGGTGATGAAAAGCAAGAATGCAGATAATCAGCCATGGAAACTCATACCATGAAGCTCTCCATGTGCTGTTCTTGAGCTAAAGCTACATGAGGTTTGGAGGTCTGTAGCGATTGACTCTGCAGAGAGTTGGTGACCTCTGTGCACTATGCACCTCAGCATCCACTGACCCCACATGACCTACCACTTTGTGGCTGACTTGCTGTCATTCCCAATCCCTTCAACTTTGTTATAACACCAAGAACAGTCGACTGTGGCATGTTTAGCAGCAAAGAAATTTCATGACTGGGCTTGTTGCACAGGTGGGATCCTATCACAGTACCATGCTGGAATTCAATGAGCTCCTGAGAGCGACGCAGTCTTTCAGAAATGTTTGAAGCAACATGCTGTGGCCATGGAAATGATGGGAACTTCTGGAAATACAGTGTATGATGCATGCCTCAGACTGACTTTAATTCTGTCGTTCATGGAAATATCGTGTATAAAATGGCATGGGGCTGTATTTAATACAGAAAATTTAGATGTAGAAAAGAATAAAACTGAACATATAACATTTCAATTGGATAATGTGTCACAGACACAACTCAAATTTAGCTCCACCAGAAGGGGAGTATAAGAAGTGTTCTATAAAATGGAAAACTCTTTAAAAAGCCTGACAAAAAAGAAGCAATTTGTATTGAAAAAAATGACAACCTTTTAGAAAATAATTCTCTTGGCAGTTCTTGAATCAGGTTCTCTCTGCTACATTTTCCGTCAGGCCCAGGGCACTCTGAATGACTCACTCTCTGAATGATGACAGTGAGCCAAGTTAGCCTGTTAGCTGACCAGCAGGCTCCTTTAGCTAGTACTAGTAGTCTCAATCTGAAAACTGGGCCAACACAAACATGAAAGCTGGTAACCAACAGGATGTTTAGCAATATATAAACCCTACAATGATAAATTTATTGTAAGGTCCTTACCTTACAATACAAAGTGCCTTGAAGCAATTGTTTGTTGTGATTTGGCACTATATAAATAAAATTTAATATGTTCATTATTACTGAAATAATTCCATCAATGCATATCGTTCCTAATTGCTCTTTTCCCCTGTTTTGTTTATTTGGATTATCCTTAATTGGAATCATTAAAGTTCAATGCTACAGTACTTGTTGATATTTTTTGAATCAAAATGAAAATTACAAGACGTAACATGAACTATCAAAGTAGAACAAAACATGGCTGAAGTGATCCATTAGTATAAAGAAGAAATTTGGGGAAATTTGGAATAACTAGGCTGTCCCGAACACCACAGAGAATTTACAGTCACTTACAAATATGCAGGCAAGTGATGTCAGCATGTCATCTGCTTTCTACTTCTTAAAAGTCTCTCAACATATACTTTTGTGGAAGCTGAAATAAGAACTAAAATACCACAAGCAGCTGGTGGAGAGCGAGTCAGAAGTTTGGTGACGAATTGCAGGTCCCTGCAAAAATGTGAATCTTTCCATTCGCCCTTCAGCAAAGGATGCACGGCTGGTAGACAAGAACTAGCATGCTGAGATTTTATGCAACACTGTGTTCAAACTAATGCAAACACGAGACTAATCGCTAACTTGCTGAATATGCTGCACCACATTGAACTATCAAGCTAGTCTTTGATTACACACCAGTGTTTTAGAACGTGACGAGCAGCTAAGATATCATCCTTTAACCACAGGAAGCGCTGGAGTATCAGGAGAGAGGAATGGAAGAAGGTGATGAGCCATGTGGGGAGTAGCATTTTTAATCTCCACTCATCTGAACTTTGATTGAACTCCTGTTGAGAAAGAGGGCAAATGAGGGATTCCAAATGCGCAGAGGCTTTGTTAACTGTCAGAACGGTTACCCTGACAGGAAATAAATGAGACGAGAGGACAAAGAGAGAGCTGGTGAAACATGACAATGGCATGATTCAGAGCAGAGAGAACACAGAGCAGGCCAGCGGCATAGAAATCGAGCCTCTGCAGACTCAAGTGTCTACAACATGGTAAACAAAGACATTTATAAAGTGTGTAATGTTGCTGTGTGACTTGCATGTGGAACTGCAGTGATACAAGATGACGAAAAAGTTATTATCTCACATTTTTTAAAATAAAAAAAAAAAGAGAGATGCTGCTAATCCAGTTGGTCTGACAAGAGCAGGGAAGACTGAATCACGAACAGATGAATTCAGTGTTATTTTAATACTATCTTTTTCTGTCTACACTAATGTTCTGAATGGTATAACAGCCACAAACTATGAATAATAAGGTGGAACTTCCACAAAGAAAAGGAGTGACAGAAATAATTTTTAACTCTTTGTTAAGTCAGAGTTATTTAAAAAAAATTTGAAGAGGGCTGAATAAAACAAAGAAATGCAAAAACAAAATGTGTAGCCTAAAAGCTGCTGGAGGTTTCTTCCTTCCCACTGTCGCCAAGTGCTTGCTCATAGGGGGTCGTTATCACTGTTGGGTTTTCTCTGTAATTATTGTAGGGTTTTTAACTTTACCTTTTTACACATAAGGCCAGATAGGTTTGGATAGCGTTTTCCCTTAATAAATAAAATCATCTTTTAAACACAGCATTTTGTATTTTCCCAGGTTATGTTTGTTCTTTTAATTATTAAAATGTGTTTCATATCAAACATTTAAATGTGACAAATTGCAAAAAAAAAACCCTACGACATCAGGAAAGGGCTTTTTCATGACACTGTAGATGTCAGGCTGTGAATGCCATTCTATATTGCTCTGTGGAACCCTAAACATCACAGATACCCAAAATGTAAAATAAGAACAACCATTTTTAAGCAATGATGCTCTGAGGTTAGAGGGCGTGTATGGCATGTACTGTATAGAAATATGTCAGAAACTTGCTTAAAACTAAGAATTATATTGATATTTATTAGCCAAATAAACTAAATTCACATTTTTATACCCAAATTTGAGCCAGCATATTGAAGAAGTCAGAAAATATCAAACATAAGATTCAACCACTAAAAATAATTTTTCTGTTCAGAAATGTAAGTAAATAACTGTAAATTGACATGCCTGTGTAGATTCTCAGTCATCCAGGTCATAGTGGTCTCTGGAGCTTGAAAAAAGGCAACTGGACTTCTTTTAGCTTCTTGAAGATGTTTCACCTCTCATCCAAAAGGCTTCAGTTCTCAAACCAAGTGGTGGAGAGACCCAGGTATTTAAAGCCCAGTGGGCGGAGTCCCCTGGAGGTGGTTATGACCCTCTATTGTTCATGTGCATATTCACATGCACCAAGGTGTGAAATGAGGCGTCATTACAATCAGTGGTTTCAGATGAAACCAATTTGGGTCTGGAACAAAGGTGTGAATGGGGGTTGAGACGTCTGGGAAGGGGTAAAAGATGCTTCTTTTACTCCTCTTTCAAACCATCTATCTTCTCCGTCTAAAATGTGAACATTGGCATCCTCAAAGAGTGACCTTTGACCTTCAACCTGAGTCTTGTCCTGTTGAGGTGGCTCTTCTATGTTGTGCCATTCATTTTTGGGAGTTTTTCCTACCCACTGACATCAAGTGCTTGCTCATAGGGAGTTGTTTTGACTGTAGTTATTGTATGTGTCATAATGTGGTGTGTGGCAGGCAGGATAGCACCCCAATGCAGGACTCACCAGACAGGGATACGACTTCCATTGTGTTTGGAAGTTGTTTCCCTGTGGATAAGCTAACTTATATCCTTGGGCCTCTTGTTTCTTACTGCTCCTCTATGATCAGAAATCTTGGAGTGTACTTTGACAGCTCCTTTAAACTTGTTTTCATCAGTTGCGATTAATTGCCAAAGCAGAATCCTATCTTCCTCCAAAGGACCTTTAAAAAAGAAAAATATTCGTGCTTTCATCACATCTAGATTGGACTACTGCAATTCTCTTTATACAGATCTTGAACAATCATCTCTTCATCGCTTGCAGCTGGTCCAAAATGCTGCTGCGCATCTTTTGACAGGCACTAGAAAGCATGATGACATCACTCCAGTTTTAGCAGGTTTACATTGGCTCGGCATCCAATTTCATATTGATTTAGCCATATTTATTGTATTTGTTTGTTTTTATATTTTACTCTTTATCTTATTGACCCATGGCTCTATTTTTCTTATTTTTTAAGATGTGCTTCAGAAATAAAACTGACAAGTTATCTGACCTTAAAAATGAATTTGCCTTACCATAAGTGTAAAGTAAGATAAATGAAGTAAATGAGAAGTATTGACTTACAGTAGCAGCAATAGTCTTTCCCCTGAATATGAACGTGTGCATATGGTGATGCCAATTGACGACCAGTTCAGTTTACCTGAAGAGAAACTTTGTTTTAGATATTGTAGTCCATTTCATTACAAACTAGATAAAAAAAAAACATTTACTGAACTGTTCATCCTTCAAAATTAAAACTTTCCATCATTAATATTAATTTACTGTTTCCTGGAGTCCAAAATGCTCAACCAAGGGGACATTTATGTTGTACACTACTCACAAAATAAAAGGAACACTTAAGCAATATAACTCCAAGCAAATCAAACTTCTGTGAAAGCAAACTGTCCACTTATGAAGCAACACTGATTGACAATCAATTTCACATGCTGTTGTCCAAATGGAATCGACAACAGGTGGAAATTATTGAAAATTCGCAAGACACACTCAATAAAGGAGTGATTCTGCTGGTGGGGACCACTGACCTCTTCTCAGTATCTATGCTTTCTGGCTGATGTTTTGGTCACTTTTGAATGGCGGTGCTTTCACACTTGTGGTAGCATGAGACGGATTCTGCAACCCATACTAGTGGCTCAGGTAGTGACGCTCATCCAGGATGGCACATCAATGCGAGCTGTGGCAAGAAGGTTTGCTGTCTGTCAGCGTAGTGTCAAGAGGCTGGAGGCGCTACCATGAGAC
>VOQJ01047313.1:15605-39567 GCA_015052665.1 Apistogramma diplotaenia | reverse complement strand
ACAACCCAACAGCAGGACTGCTACCTTTGCCTTTGTGCAAGGAGGAACAGGAGGAGCACTGCCAGAGCCCTGCAAAATGACGTCCTGCAGTGCAATAAGTGAACCTTAACAGTCAGAATCCGTATCCACCGATGAAGACTCTAGTTTTATTCTTTCCACAGTTAACAGTGAGATATGGGCATAGTGATGCTAATTTGTAATACTTTAAATGTAATAGTTAAAGAAACTTTAGCTAAATAATATTTGCAGAACTACTCAAAAAATTTCAGTGACTGGAAAAAAAAAACTTTGATCCCAAAATGTTGCTTTTGCAATTAAAACATTTATTTGACAAATGTGTCCTGTTCCCATATACTGTAATGCCAGTTACAAGTGATATTCATATAGGTTTTGCCCTTTTTCAGGCTGCTTTCTCTTCAAAAATTATCTAAAAAAATTGGTAAAAATGTTCAGTTAAAAAAAAACTGATGCAACAAAAATTCACTTTGATCAAATCTTTCTTTGATTCTTCAGATCAAACACAAAATTTCAAGAGTTTAGAAGAATTTGCTGAAGTTTCAAGAATCTCAAATATTGCACAATTTTCAACCAAACACTCCAAGAAAACTTGGGGCAAAAAATTCATTTAAAAAGTCACAAAAGCAAAGTTTTGACATTGACATTGAGCATTTTCTATTAAAAAAGAAAGAAAGAGAAAAAAAAGACAAACATCATGTTACATAGTGTTATCTGTGTGCTCTTTGATTTATGATACTCTGTGACATCAGAGCAGCTGTTTGGAACATGGAAAATTCCTGCCACAGGAAATCACAAACATTACACTGTTGCCCCACAACCTAATATCAGAGCAGATTGAAACACTGAAGAGAACAGATGACCAACAGAGACACCATCAGTCTGCATAGCTTTTAATGACTTATAGCTGTGACAGATGGTAAACAACAGTGAAGTTCCAAACCAATCAATATTCCAGGCTGAAATTCCTGCCAGGTACACACAGTCCATTTGAAAAGGGACCTAACAAACAATCTCAGTATTGATGTTTGTAAGTTCGCACAAATTGTGCTAAATAATACATTGATCCAACTTCCCTTTAATTAAATGTATGCAGACACTCTCTGCATAAGAGTACGCCCCAGAGCTGATGAGGTGAATGGTATTTTGTTTGTGATGCTCAAAGAACAAAAAATCTGAGAGGCAGTATGTTAGTTATGCATCTAAGCCTTTTAAAATGTCACTGTTTAGTGCCTGGAGCACCATTCACCCGTGCTCTGTAATGCTATATGTCTTATATTCTTATATTTTTCTTTGCTAAGGTTTCTCAAACTGACTCCAGACCAATCCAGTGCCACACTCAGAATATAGCAGGTGTGCAAAGAGCATGACTACACTGCACAAATAACACCAAGTGCCATTTGATTGTTTTGTAACCTGACCATATCATCGCCTCCCAACAAATCAATTGCTAATTACATCCGGACACCTTGTTTCATGAGACCAAAGGCTGCACATTTACATCAGAAATGACAGTTACATCAGAGGCAGTGTTTGTTGTCGATAGCAGCATCTCGCGCAGTGCAGTGATCCGTGAATGCTATTTCACTGTACCTCCTGTACCTTGTATCCCATTTAGATACAAAGTACAGATAAACTCAAAGACTTAGCTTTAACCACATCTGATTTACTGAAACCTGCAGACATGTTTTTCATAAGAGAACCGCCAGATTTGTTGATCCAACATCAAAGAAAGAATAAATTCAAACCAGGAAAGGAAAACAGACTAAACAATTAAGTATTTTTATTAGATTTTTTTTTCTGTTGCACTGGATATGATTCTGAGAAACTAAATATTTTTAGAGTTTTAGAGGCTTTTGAAAGCTGTGGCAGCTCTTGCTTTTTCTTCAGCCCCTGAGCTGAAGGTAACAGAAGTTCCACAATATTCTGTTTTCACACAGTTTCACTGGATTTTTTACTGGCAAACTATTTGAAATAACAGCAGCAGGACAAGCAGCTCAGCAAACACAGCCTGTCCCAGCTGTCACGGGGCAAGCAGCTGTGCTAATCTGAATGAGCTAGCCCAACAGTACTCATAAAACACAGAGTCTAAAACTGTAAGGAACTGGAGAAATAAACCCACAGACAACACTGGCAGCAGACGAGACGACACTTTGCCTCTTTTTTTCTCCTTACAAGCTTTCCGCTGATTTGAAACATCTTCTCATGTAATCTATGTATATTTGATGCATTTTGTTTGAAATTGATCAAAACTTTTCTTCTTCCATGGGGAATGTCCTATGGAGAGAATTGAAGTTGTGTAAGGCAGGTTACTCTTCACATCCTCCGAAGGAAGGGTAACAATGTTTGTTGGCATTGAAATCCAAAAGAGACTCTGCTAAAGAATCAAGAGGAGCATGAAATGAAAGTAAAGATACTCCAAGTAGAACAGGAAGGCATGATGTAATTCTCAAATGTCACATCAAAACTTAAATAAAAAATATTTTGATTACTCATTCTGGATGCCATTTCTGCTTCTGTGAGATACTAGACAAAATTGAAACTTTTACTTGTAAGATATTTGTTGGTTACATGACAATTTGGCATGAAAAGGTAAATGTCTACCAAAAGAGGCATAATGCAAAAACACCTCTGTATTCAAGACCTTCGTGATGGACTTTCTGACTCTGTTGAGCAAACATGTTGCTTTAATTAGTTGTGAAGTATGGCTGTTGCAGTGATTACAATGCAGAATGTTCTTGGTTCAACTCAGTGCTTTCCAAGGGCACTGGAAATGCACTAGAACATGCATTCTACCAGCCTGTTTCATGATAGGAACCTGGCTGTAGCTCCATCACTCAGCTGTTGTTGGATACAACTATGTTGTAAAGAAAAAAATTCTCCTGTGCATATTCACTGTCACCGGGCAATATTCCCTCATGATCTCCTCTTTCAAATTGAGCGTACAATGTTTAGGAAAATCCAGGAATCCGGAGATGCACTTTTCCATTGTGACAGAATGTTTTAAAACAGGAAACCACATTGAGGACTAGGCAAAGTCCAGGATTATTTCCATGATTGAGAAAACTGATTTCTGTTAATCTTGCATACAATGCTGTTATTATTCTAGGATTTGACACAGTTCCAAACTGGGAAACCACCCCATAGTATTTGGACTGGACATTAGCATATTTTTCATGATCCGCTTGATGAATGGAAGTAATTTCTCATCATGAGCAGCCAGCCTTGGTACTGCAGCGTCCTAGTACTGTATGACAGTAAGCCAAAATAAGTCATGTGTATCATTGTGTTTAACCACTTTAACAGTGGGACAACACTGCCACCAAAAGGTCAAGTAAAATCCGGTATTGTCCTGTACAGTACATTTATTTCTTCATCCAGTATAGTGCTTATATCGAAACAGCATTAGTGAATGTTACAAATGACAGTGGACTCATCCCTGTGCTTGTCCTGTTGGACCTCAGTGCAGCTTTTGATACTGTTGAACATTTTATTACAGATTAGAGCATGCTATAGGTATTAAAGGTACTGCCCTGCATCACATTTATCTAATAGAATTTCATTGTTATGCAGATGATACCCAACTTTATCTATCCATGAAGCCAGATGACTCACGCCAATTAGTTAAACTGCAGGAATGTCTCAAAGACAAAGGCCTGGATGACCTCTAATTTCCTGCTTCTAAATTCAAACTGAAATTCGTCTACTCTTGTACTTAGAAACATGGCGTCTAAACAGATACTCTGGATGGCATTACCTTGGCCTCCAGTAACACTGAGAAATCTTGGAATCATTTTTGACCACAATATATCATGCAATGCACATATTAAATATGTAGGACGGATTTTTTGCATTTGAGCAATATTTCTAAAATTAGAAACATCCTGTTTCTTAAGAGTAGAATGGGAGGCAGGGCTTTTAGCTTTCAGGGCCCTCTTCTGTGGAACCAGCTCCCAGTTTGGATTCGGGAGACAGACACCCTCTTTTAAGATTAAGCTTAAAACTTTCCCTTTTGATAAATGTTATAGTTACGGCTGGATCAGGTGATCCTGAGTCACCCCTTAGTTATGCTGCATTAGGCCTAGACTGCTGGGGGTTCCCATGATGCACTGAGTGTTTATTTTCATTCACCTCTTTTTTACTCTGTTTATACCACACCCTGCATTTAATCAGTTATTAATCTCCGTCTCTCTTCCACAGCATGTCTTTTTTCCTGTCGCTCTCTCCTCAGCCCCAACCAGTCACGGCAGATGACTGAGCATGGTTCTGCCGGAGGTTTCTTCTTGTTAAAGGGGAGTTTTTCCTTCCCACTGTCGCCAAGTGCTTGCTCATAGGTAATTTTCACTGTTGGGTTTTCTCTGTAATTAAAGCAGGGTCTTTACCTTACCACTCATCCACTGAGAGCCTACAGATGTACTGCATCACAGTATGGTATGGCAGCTGCACTCAGACAGGGAAAAGTCTCAGAGGGTAGTCAAGACAGCACAAAGGATCGTTGGCTGGTGGCACCCTCTCATTGTACCTCTGTATAATGACAATAAAATGCACTATTCTAGCCTTGGGCAACACACTGAACCCCAAGTTACTCTCTAAAATTCAGTTGCATCAGAAAGAATGCGTTTAGCTGTAGAAAAAGTGCTTTTATGAATGGGTGCATGTTGCATAAAGCGCTTTAAGTGCTCAGAGTAGAAAAGCGTTGCACAAGACCATTTAGCACTCAAATCAAACAAAAATTGCTGTTGTTCCCCACACACCATATTTTTGTCTGATTGTTGTACAGCTAGAGTATGCAGGCAGCTCCTGGAACATGAAGGCTTTGACTGGTCCCTATAATTACCTGACCTGGACCCAATAGAACACCATTTCAATCCATCTGACACCACCAGGCTGCACTTGAGACTGTCCAGGAACTCAGTGCTTAGATGCCGTTTACCCTGGTCCAGATCTGGGAGGAGATCCTCCAGGACACCATCTGCCACTTGATTAGGAGAATGCCGACATTGTCAGGCATGCATACAAGCACATGGGGACCCATCTAAGTTAGTCAGGACCATTTTGAGTTGCTGCCATGAAATTTTGCCAAAGTGGATAAGCCTGCTGCATCATTTTTTTCCACTTTGATTTTCAGGGCGTCTTTGAATCCAGCCCTCTGTAGGCGGATAACTTATTTGGAAACAATGTGGCATCCTTTCAGTCCTAACATTACCCAGTCCTATCAGTATCATTTTCCCCCTCATTTTTTGATCTGATCCTTTAATTTGTTGGTTCAGGGTCAAGTCAGACACAGCAGAGCATCTGACGTTCCTTTTTAAAAAGTTTATTTTCCTTCATTGCAAGTGGGGTTTTTTGATTTGTGTTTCTTTAAAAAAAAAAAGCTGTCACTCTATAATAATGGGGCCCACGGTCACTTCAGCTTCCCATCGACCTACAAAAAACACAATCACTTTGCAGTCCAGGGTGAGAAACTAAACATTGTGCACACTCCTGCTGACATGCATTACCTTTTGCATTGTCATGCAAACTTCGGATCTTCCTCATTCCACAGGTGGACTCGCAGCAGGTACAGAACTGGTCCTTTCCATTTACAGCCCTCCACATACTATGAAAGAGTCAGTGTCATTAAAGTCATCTTGAGAATGAAGCAAAGATTTTCAAATATGTTCTCATACCCCTCATAAAAGGAGCATGCTTTGTTCTCAATGGTAACTGGGGCGGAAGCTGAGACGGCCTTCAGAAGGCAAGAAATATATATCTGTAATCAAAAAGAAAAATAACCATTCATTCAAAGCATATAACAGGCGGCACATCAGCAGGAACTTGCATACCGTCCCCTGTAGACTCAAGCTGTGGGCTGCTACCAGAAACTGGAGCTTATCAGGCCGGGACCGAGGCATGAACCTGGAAATGGTGTGATGACCACCCAGACACCTGTAGGAAAATTAACACTCACAAGAAGGCATCACTCGCTATAAGAATGAATTAGATCAGATACAGTTGCCAAGAAGGTGCACAAGAGACCTGTGCCTTAAATTACTGCATTAAAAAGTTGCATGTATACATCCACAACCTACCCATTATTTTTTATTAAAGCTTCTCTTGGTTCTGAAGCAGAATCTGGCTTTGTAGTAGCAACACAGCTGTCCACTAGCACTCTGAGGGGGGGTCGAGTTTGTAGCAGGACTGCTGCCTCCATGTTAATGACATCTACTGAAGCATATTTGTAGGACGTTCTCACAAACTTCCAGTCATCTAAAGCAAACCGAGTGATTAAAGTTCTGCAAAGTCACTGCTGTGTTGACATGATCGCTGGAACCCACCAGTCATGAGCTTCAGAGAGAAATGGCGCTGCTCCTCTGCTTTCGCAGGAACTGTGTGAGACGTCCAAGCAGGAGGCTCAGGATGGCTGCTGGCACTGTTGTGTGAAAGCCAAATGGAGAGCAGTTCTTAGTGTCACTTTAAAAGTGTGACATCATTGCTGCACCAGCTTCTGTAAAAACAAATACCCCACATGGCTCAAATGGAGCAAGGGAAGGCACAGCTGAGCAAGTGTCACTAGCAAGCGAGTTTCCTTTAAAAGACAAAAGGTGGCGTTACAATGTTAAAGTTTCAATCCACAAACATTTGCTGCTTCATGAACAGGTTGATGTTTGAGACCTCACTTTAGAGTTCAGATTTATTCTTGGGGATACGGCACAACATAAAACCATCTAATGAAAAAGGAATTTTAATTTGTGTGGGTTTTTTGGGACAATTTGTCCCAAATTTTACTCAGTACATTTTTGGAATATTTTCCCAAAATTTGATACATTTGTGGTACTTTTGCAAGGCCCTTTATCCAAATGAGTGTACAAGTGACGGACATGAGGGAACATGTTCACTGTAACATTACACAGGTCTACAACACAGAACAAACATCAGGTTTGGGCAACTTCCTGCATATTCAGCTTGTTGTTGGGTGTGCCTTTTCATCAGATTATGGCAGAAATTTAAAGGTCAGAATGAAATTAACTTTCATTGTGATTTTGCCCTGATTCATCAAAACAAAGTGAACTGTTCTCCAGATAGTTTGCTCGTCTTACAGCTGGAGCCAAGTAAAGATATGCAACTCCTGACAAAACAGCTTATACCAAAAACATGAACAGTATAAAAGCTACAAGATTTCTTTGAAATGCCACTAAAGCACACTAAAGTTAAATATAGCATGACCAAATAGGGCTCCAGGTTCCACACTGGAGGAATGTATGACAGATTACTGCTACTCTTTGCTGTCAGTTCCTCTTCTATCCTTTAAGGCTGGACTTTGTTACAGGTGAGTCTTTGATGTAAAAACTGATGCATCATAGCTACAGTAGAGTTCAGGTTAACAGTCTCACTTCTTTAAAAATTATTGGATCAAGTCACAGTAAGCTACAACATGCTGTGTTGCTGGATAGAATAGCAAGCGAAAGCAAACACGAAAGTCCCAAAACTGCAGTTCCAACAGTGGCCACTTGAGGTTCAGCTCCAAAAGTAAAGCAATGGCTCCCATGTCACAATGGTCACTTTCAGAGCAGAAAAACATGTCTGCTACAGAAGCTGAGCTACAGCGTTTACACCCATCTGGACTCACTGAGGTTAAACTTTAGGTGCGTCACTGTTTTCATTGTGCAAACACAGAAGTCTGTAGCCATCTGAGAGAGCTCAACGCCACTAATCTGACTGACCATACAGGATGGACAATAGCCTGGAGCCTTTCTGCAGATTTTAAGTGCCAATGTGTTAGAACAGAGAATCAGTGGCTGAATTAAAGGCTTTATTTTAAGTCTTCAGTGACCCAGAGCAAGCTAAAGTGGATCTTTTCATTTTTTTCCACATTTCAGTTCACCTTTGATAGTGGCACTCAACTCCAATGACAGCACTCTGGCTCCTCATGATGCCATTTCTTCCAAACGCTTTGGGGTTGTACACCAGCATAAAGGTATAAATGAAGGCACCCTCTGTCAACTAGGAGAAAAAAATGCTTGACATCATTTGTGAAAAGAGAATAAGATGGATTATCAGAACAAAAAGGATCATACCATTAGTGTGCTGCCACAGGCATGCAGCTCAGATTCAAAAACCAGCACATGAGACAAGTCATCAATCTCAGTGGCTGAACAGCCACCAAGGGTGATCTCTTCTGGCTGTATCAGCTTGCCAAGACCCAGCAGGTCCTGACTCACTTCCACAGAGATCTTACTTTCGCCACATCTCACAGCAACGGGGTCAGCAACCACCGGCTGCCTCAGTTCAAACTCGAACGGAGGCTTGTTTACCAAATCCACCGGGTCCTCCGGAAATCTCCAGGAGAGGGGCTCAGCTGCTGGCTGGTTCGGCTGTGACTGGAGCCTTGCAACTTGTTGAGCAGACTGACTGGAATGCTCTCCATCGGGCTGTCCTGTAGGCTCAGCTCCAGGCCTCTGTGCCGTGATCCCCCAGCGGGTTGGTGCACTCACGCTGTGGAACCGAGCATCACTAAGCCTGGCACATGCAAGCACAAAGCTAAATACAATAAGTTGCATAGACCCCATTGTTGCAAACAGACACAGTTCTATGCAGACTTCTTAAGAATCAGCACTGAAGCAGACTGACTCCTCCCCCTCCCTAATTACCTAAATCTCCTTCCACATGTGTGGATCACACAGATGCAGACCTCTATCTAATGAACTTAGTAGCAGTTTTACTGACGACTCAAAATACTATCGTACCTTATAATTAAATAACTATTAGTGCTATCAGCACCTGTACAGGAACAAGTAGTTTGAGTATGTCATACAGCCTAGTTTATGAAAGGCTAAAAAGTATCATGCCCACAGCTCATCAACTATCACCTGGAGCCTATAGACAGCATTTATGAAGTCTCAGAAAAACATCTGGTGTCCTTTAGTTTTATTGCTTAATAAAAACATTTATTTAATTGCCAAATTTGCCTTCAAACTGTGACAACCTGACAAAAAGAAAAGAAGCAGAGCTGGAGGTGGCAGAGCTTCATTTGAATGACCAGGATGTGGAGGATTAGGAGAAGATTCATGGATGTGGTGAAGGAGGGCATGACAGAAGAGGATGCTAAAACAATAGGATGAGATGGAAGCAGGTGATCTGCTCTGGCAAACCCAAGTACATCGACTGTATGTCATGAATATCCAGCAGCCATCCAAAGGTGCTTCACACGTGTTTACTGATTTCAAAGGAAGCTCCAAATATGTAGAGGACAAACATGTCTCTCTGTTTAATGCACATCCATTCTGTGCATATGAGGAAAAATCATACTCAGCTCTTCGTGTCACTGCATTTCTGCCACATTTATCAGACAGCTTAAAGCAGAAAAGCAATGATTCATTTCTGGTATCTTTAGTTACTAATTTATTTTTGTTGATTAATTTACATTTTCAGCTATCCCTAATTGAATTTTATTCATCTAATTTTACTATTTCTGTATGAGATCAAAGTACTTTTCCATTTTCCAAACTTAGTGCAGGGTTACAGCATTTTGAGTAAGGCTGCAGGAACTAACTGAATGCAATGTGAAAACCTTACCTGCTGACATTTCTAGTGTTACTCCAGTCAATCCTATGACAACCAATCAGTTTGTAATGTATCTCATTAATATGACTTTCTCTGTTTGCGTGAACAGTTTCCTGTAACTCGTCGTCAGAGTTCTGGGGTTCCAAGAGCTGTAACGTTAGGAGAGAATAACACCATATGGGTAAATAGGTTAATTTAGGTAAGCAGTACTTAGCCCCATTACAATGATTTTCACTGGTGCATGATGGTTCAGGCTGTCAGAGCCAGGCTGTCATTCTGTTCATGAACGAGGCAGGTTGCTCTCTTGTGGTGTTCATTTCTCTTTCCAAATGGCACGCCTGAGTGGGCTGCCTGAAATAACAGCACATCTCACCAACGGGCCGGCATTACCATAACAACAGTAAGTAATGAGAAATGCCCGTCACTCACTGAGAAACACCAAAAGCTGTGATTCACTGGGGAGTGACGTGTATGTTGTGGAAGTCCACAAGCAGATTCAACATTTCCCCAACATCATAAAAATGTGCTACTAAATGCATCATATATGTTGTTTCTTGCTGTATTTGTGTTTACTTACCTCCTGTGTGGCTTTGCTCAGACAGACCGATATGTGATGCACAAATAAACTGTACTTAGTGAATTGCTTCCATTATCACCTAAAAGTCATTTTTCCTCCTAATGTTCAAGACAGAACCATCAATGCAGATGTTTTGGAGTCATTCTATTGCAGATTTGGTGCCTGGGACCTTTGTCCTGTTGCATGACCCACTTCCACCCAAGCTTAAGCTGCAAGATGGGCAGGCTGCATGGACTGCTGTTGCTCTTAATAAGCTGAGCTGCCATATTATGAATCACCACAGTAACTGAATCTCTTTTACAGTCTCTACCTGAGCCCAACCCAGCTAATGGTCTCAGTAAGAAAGCATCCCCGGATCCCCTCTGTGTGTGTGTGTGTGTGTGTGTGTGCGTGTGTGTGTGTGTGTGTTAGTGAGTTTGCCTCCCGCTCTTGTTAGTTTACTTCCTGTTGTGCTCTCACCTGTTGCCTCTTTCCCATTGTCTCTGTGTAGTTACTGTCTCAGTCTTCCCGTGTCTGATGTCAGCCTCTGCGTCGTGGTGGTATCCATACCTGTCAGTGTCCATTAATCCCAGGCTCCAGTATTCCCAGTTTGTATTTTTCCCAGTCTGGGTTCTGTAAGGAACTTCTTTGTTCGTAGTTAGTTGAGCTTTTCCAGCTGTAAATCATGTTTTTGTCTTCTCCGTCAGCCTGCCTCGTGTCTCACATGTTGGGTCCATCTGTCCACACCCCACATAATCTGACTCCATAGGCTGTGACAGGTATCACTCAGACGACACCTCCATGTAGGAGGCATCTTCAAAATGGAAAGCAAAGGATTTCCATCTTTTTAAAGTGTTGCAACATTTCTCTCTGTATAATCTGTGAATCTCTGAGTTTCTGTGCTGATGTATCATTAAAAGTGAAGACTTGCCTGTTCAACCCAGCTGTGATGCCAATGGCACAAAAATCAGGAGACTCACAACCTGCAGAAATAAACGAATAGTCAAACAATGTTTTATTAGATATTCTTATTTGGACATCAGTCTGTCAGTAGTGACGTGTGAATGGAGGCAGTGATCATACTGAATCCATTTTCCATGTTAAAATACACCAATTAAACCAAAATGAGTAATGGAGCTTGCTTGTCCTTGTTTCTACATTCGGTGGCGTTTTGTGAGCAGAGATAAGAGGCTGCCTGTCTGCAGCGGCTGAATCACCTTCCAATCACAAACAGGAAAAAGCAGCAGCCAGAGATTCTACATTAACCCGAATACACACAAACACACACTCCCATTATGAATGTATGCAAGCATATGTTCACCTTCACGCTTGCTCTTGAACTGATGTCAAAAATTTCAAACTTGAAAGGCGTCTCCATCCAAAACAATGCGTTATTCATGAGCTGCAACGAGACAGGCGTGCATGAAGCGTCACACTGCACCTTACATGTCACGCCTTGAAGCCAAATTCATGACAGGAAAAAAATATGTTTATGCGTGTGTGTTCAAGGCAGCGGTGTGACGGGTGTGTGACGAGTCTGCAGTTGACTGCCAGCAACATTCAGGCAGACAGCTGGTAGCTCTTTGGCTCAGGGAGTTTTATGCACAGACAACATGAGGGCAAAGCTTTGATCATTTGATTATATTTTGATTATGTTACTCCATTTATATCTGTCAGGAGGTCAGATAGTGAGCAGCGTTATGCTGCAAATAGGAAGCGCCATCCAGTCAGAATTTAGATTTGTTTTATTATAACCCATAATTCTGAATTTCAACCCAACGATAGAAAAGAGAACTTGGAAAAGTGTGTGTCTTTAAAATCACTTAAGTGTTGCCATAAATCCAAGTGTCTATTTAAGTGGAGTCTGTGCCATCAGTTGTACAGAGACTAAATGGCCTGCAACAGTTGCCCAGACACCCCACAGTCCTGCAGCACACCTTGCAGGGTATCCTGAAGGACACAGTCAAATGCTTTCACGAAGTCCAAAAACGACATGCAGCCTGCATCAGCAAAGCAAAAGAGGATCAAGACCTGGTTCAGTGGTCCATGAATACCACACTGTTGAATCTGAGGTTTGGCTAGTGGATGAACCCTTTTCTCCAGCACCCTGGCATACATCTGAGGAGGCTGACGAGTGGGATTCCCCAATAGGTGAAGCACACCCTCCGTTCCCCCTTTTTAAAGATGGGGACCATCACTATCACTCCAGTCAGCCAATCCAGTGCCATCTCCACGTCAAGACAGCATCCAGTCAGCGGTGCCCAACCTGCTCTATAACTGAGCCTGCTTAGTTTGAGGTCGCGTCCGTGCTTGGGAGGGGTCACTGGTTTATTCAAGTCAATGACGAGAGGTTTTCGATCCCTACAGATAGAATGACGTAAACTACTAAAATCCACACAGAGGAAAACAAAGTGGATGATGACAGTCGGGGATCTGTGACATTTCCCTCGTGTTCAGAAACCTGTAAGAACTGCAGCAGCACTGACGGAGCCAATCTGAGTCACGGACACCACTAATGGACACGAATGAAGTGACCCCCCAGTTAATGAGAGAAACTGAAACTGCAAATGCAAATTGCCGTATCGATGTCTCTACCAGTCTCTCCTTTTTAAACTCCAAAAGAAGCCTTTGCCCGGGTGCACACCAGCAACAGAGGACAAGAAGCAAACCTTCACAGATCTGACCTTTAAAGTCTCCACTAATCGTAAAACTGCATTCCTCTTGTGTCTCTGAGTGACTCAACAATATGACTCTGCTATAGTTATGCAACAATTACTCAGGCCTCTGGGAAAAGTGAAGGCAGCCTGTTGGGAGTGAGGCAGGATGCTGAGAGGCAGCTGTTTCCTGGTGCTGGCTTACAGGCTGAAGGCCCTGATATGCACAGACCTAGGAAGTGATAAAGCTGTCAGTTTAGAGTTTAAAGGAGTTGTGCCACACCTCTTTAGTAACTAGACTGCAGATATTTCATGGGCACAATGAGATATCTGACAACATAAGAGCCTGAGAGGCAAACCTTTCGGTTTCTCACGCCACCCTTGTTTGCTTGAGCTTAAAGTATGAGCGTGGCCGGAAGCGGCTCGCGGGCCGGGAGTTCCAGATGACAGCCATAGAGCTGTTACTTACTGCGCAAACTCTGACAATGAGCGCACCACCGCCACCTACTGTAGCGGGTGTGCAATTACACTTTATTCTAGTACGGCAAAAAAAAAAAAAGAAAAACGCAGTGCGTTTCAAAGCAAAGGGGCTTTAGAAGAAAGAAAGACCTGATGAAACACATATTAGCAGAGTGATATCAGACATTACTATAGCTACTGCTTTGCTTCATAGCAAATATCACATTTTTATTGCCAGTTCAGAAGAAACATTGAGAATTCATCACCATTACTCGTTCCTTCACTGTCTATGGCTTGTGTTATGTTACCATGGTCCATTTGTGCAGGTTTTTGTCAGCACGGTGCTTTTAATGAAGGAATACATCTCAAACACTTTATGGTTTTATATTAAAAAACATTTATTATTAAAGAATCAGACGAATATTTCATCATCGTGGTCTCTCTCAGTTCTGGAAAATCAGCCGTGCCATCAGCTGGCTGCACCCCCGCCCCAAGACAGCAACTCTCTCAGATAACCATTTATACGGCTGTTATCTTGGAGCTCTGAGAGTCCAAAACAGGTGGTTTACACTTGGCCTCATCAAAATTCAGTGACGTCTCCTCGTGGCACGACCTTCTTCCAATCAGCATTCAGTGCGCCTGTTGATGGGATAACTGTCTCGTCCTGACGTGGTGGCCCTATTAGTAGTGCGGAGACAGCTGGTCTCCCTTTGGTGCTTCTGTTTTGGCGAAATCCAAGGCTCCACATTTGATCAACTTTATTTTATTCATGAAGCAATATTTATTTAATTCGATCCAAGTATTATTTGATTGATTATTGGATATTAGCATTTTGTATATTAATATTATTACTTCTTGCTAAATGCATTTATTTCCTGCACATTCCCTCACGTGTGATCATCTTGTTCCCCAATAGAACACAAGCTTTGAGAGTGAGAAGATGCCCGAGGAATGGAGAAGAAGTGGACTGTACTAATGTTCTGATGTGATGTGTGGCGCTGTGGTTACTAAGAAGGGATAAAGCTGATGAGTCATTACATGAAACTATGGGAGAGAGTTGTTGAAGTTGGTTAAGAAGAGAGATGAGATGAGAAAAAGTACTGCAGCACTACAGCGATGTTTGCTTTTAGTGTTAATAACGTATGGAGAAGATCAGAAGGAGCTGCACTGTCTTTGTGGAGCTAAAAAAATACAGGATAGGGTGCCAAGAGAGGAATTGTGATACTGCATGAGGAAGTCAGAAGTGGCAGAGAAGTATTTGAGGGACAGCTCAGGCTGAGCGTTTCTGAGAGCAAGTTAGAGAGACATGTATATGCATATGCAGCTGCCAGACAGGAGGAAAACCACAGAAAAGAGTCACGGATGTAAAGAAGGAGGACATGCAGAGGGTTGGTAGGACAGAAAAGGATGATATAGTGAGATGAAGTCAGATGGTTCACTGTGGCAAAAGGGAGCAGCCAAAAGAAGATGTGTAGTAATTATTTGCCAATAGTGCCCTCTTGTGGTCACAAGTTAGTGTAAAAGGAAGGCGACTTGATCAGTTTTGTATCAAAATGAATTCTAATATTATGCAAGTTTAAAAAACAAAATATTAAAATGTAAGAACAAATCTTTTAATTTTAAACAAGCAAAGTACATCGATACTTCACAAAGAGAATGCTACCCTCCAGTAAAACAGAATCAGACAGGACACACTGCTCACAAAAGTGATCATCAATAGATCCAGAGGTTACAGTTTTATTGATCCTTAAAATGCATGATTGCAAAACAAGAACATCACTGAAAGGCATCTGGTTTATTTGGACAGATTTAACAACCGTGAGTTTGCAGTGTCAGTAGTAGTAGTTATAAAAGCCTCTCCAGTACCAGCAGGTGCAGTTGAGGCCTGCAGCTATGAGCAGGACGACAAGAAGGGCGATGAAGAGGCCGAGGCCGATAATGGTGGCGAGGATGGCCCACACCAGGGTCCTCTTGGACATGTCGATGAGAGGCGACGTGAGAGCCATCCGTGCCCTGCGTGCCCGCCGGCGGTCCTGAGGGGGGTACCTGGCCAAGTTAACGCTCTCCATGCCCAGTGACCGCACCAGGCATGCCCTGTGGTGGCTCAGCTGGTTGAAGGAGTGTCTGCCATGATAGCGGCCCATACCACTCTGACCTGGAGGGGGTGACACACAGGCCACAGTCATGTCTTCTAAAAGTAAAGTTTCCGTTTTAATTTGTGTCCTTCCTGTTGGCGTATGCTCACAAATAGTGTGTAACAGCCTCGCAACTGTCATGTGCCAGGGCAAAGCCTTTATGCTTACACAGGTGGCTGTTAATAATCCCATGACACTTACAGTTCAAAATAAAGGAAATAATTAAGGGGCCCAATTTTTTTAAAGGTTTTAGTTAATGCCTGGATCACGTTCAGAGTCACTGGAGCCTATCCCAGCTGTCATAGGGCGAGAGGCAGGGTACACCCTGTACTGTATGGGTTGCCAGCCTGCCTATGGGTAACTTAGAATCATCAGTTAACCAGTAACTGCACATCTTTGGGAAGAAACCAGAGAAAATCCACACAAACACAGGAGAACATACAAACTCCACACAGAAAGGCCCGGGTCAAGGTGGATTCAAACCCTGCGCTTCTAGCTGAGAGGTAACAGTGCTAACCACCATGCTGCCCAATCGAAGCTAAATAATTAAGTTGTCTCCAGTAGGATGGGAACATATGTCTGTGTGTCTGCTAAAAATATCATGAAGCAATATTTCATTTGAATTATATTCAGTATTGTAGCCATATATTTGTCTGTTTGACCATGCTGTTTTTGCAGGAGGATTAGGTTGCACATCACTTCGTATGCTCCACTGTTAACCAGTTTAATCCCATTTAAGCTACAGTGCAGAGGTCTGTGACAACAGGTTACAATGCAGTTATAGGGATCATAGAAATCCACTGTTCTCACAGCTTGAAATACTGAAATTTGCAGATCTGGTGAAATTGCAAACAGCAAAAAATAATCAGCTACTGGGAAAAATTCAAAGCATGTTTTCTGTAAGAGAGGATGCTGCCTCAGCGCTCGTCTCTTCTTAGTGTTTGAACGGTAAACTTGAAATGAAATCTTCTTACCAACGCCACCAAATGGGAGGGAGACGAGCGCGTAGTGCATCAAGACATCGTTGACCGTCACACCTCCACTCGTGGTCTCCTCAATCATTTTTTTAATTGCCTTTGAGAAACATGAGACGGAAGCATTGTAAGATAAACACGAGGCAGCGCTGCAGACATTAAAACCTGCTTTGAGATGGTTTCTTCTCACCTTCTTGTCATTGCAAAAGATGTACAGAACCAGGGGTTTCTCCCTCTCATTGATGAAGCTGATGGCATCATCCATGTCGCTCACTGTAACTATGGGCAGCACGGGGCCGAAGATTTCCTCTTGCATCAGCCTGGAGTGGGGCGGCACGTCCTTCAGCACTGTTGGGGCTTTCAGCGCAACATCATCAATTATCAAACAGAAATACGCGTCACATAATTGTCTGATTCACTTATTCACATTGTCATTACCGATGTAGCGCTGTGAGGAGTCACTCTGTCCACCCACCACCGGAGTGTAACCTTCCATCAGACCCATGACTCTGTTGAAGTGACGCTGGTTGATGATTCGGCCATAGTCAGGTGAGCATTTTGGATCAGCACCATAAAATTCCTGGGATGGAGCAGAGAGGTCTTAAAGAAAACTTAAGTCAGAGTCAACAGGCGAATAAAAACACACAAAGAAGAAATCACTTCATATTTGAGTATGAGTTACGGTTCTGTTATGCTTCATATTTCAAACCGGGCTGCAGGCTTCTCTGTGCGGGAAACGGGCGGTTCAAGTGTTACCAGAAGTGTTTGTCGGATGCATTCCACCACCCGGCCCTGGATGCACGGCTCACACAGAATGTAGTCCGGAGCGATGCACGTCTGCCCGCAGTTGAGGAACTTTCCCCACGTGATACGACTGCAAACAAACCAGATAAGACATATGGACTGAGCACTCTACAGCCATCTGTAAAACACAGGGGAGGCTCTGCAACGGTTTGGGGTATATTTCAGCTGGTGGTATTGAAGGTCTTGTCAAAATTGATGGAATTTTGAATGGAGAAAAGGGAGATTTTGGTACACTGTGTAATGGGACTGCCCTGGGACCTCCCCCCAGTAGGACATGCCCAGAACACCTCACCCAGCAGGCGCCCAGGAGGCATCCTCATCAGATGCCTAAAGCAGTAAATAGTTGCACCTATTTTTCATGTTCATAGCAGACTATAAGCAGTAGTAGTGACTCAGAACCTTTGCACAGTGCTGTATTTTCCAGCAGCGTGTGAAGGTCCTGCTCAGTAACTGAGATGAGCCTCAGTCTCCCTGATGTTTCTGACATGATTTCTGCGCGCACAGACTTCAGCACCAAAAATGCACAACTTCCTTAACTTTTAGCTTTATTTGCAAGTTTTACATCTTTTCTACAATTATTAGTTACCACAAAAAGGAAGTTGATCCCTGCTAATACCACGAAAGCTGATGCAAAGTGTAGTTCTTTTTTTTACTTAAAACAGTAAAAAAACATGATCATGGCAGTCTAAAAGCTGCAATCATCAGGCATTTCATCATATGTTTGCACTTTAGAGTGCACATTTAAAGGATTGCAGACGTAGAAAGAGCCTTTATGCCCTCTTTGGTTACTAGAGTTTTAAATTCTCATGTCAGGAGCTTGAGCCCTGTCAGCTGGTTAAATTACCGGCAGGCGACCCTGATGTCACAGTTCTTGTCGATGTAGCAGGGGCTCTTCCCTCCCAGCTCCAGGGTCACTGGAGTAAGGTGATGAGCTGCAGCTTCCATCACCACTTTGCCCACTGTGCTGCTGCCCGTGTAGAAGATATGGTCAAACCTGAGCCTCAGCAGCTCCTGGGTCTCTGAGACACCACCTGTCACCACTGGATACAGATCCTGGAAAAAAAATGTGCATTATTTACACTGACTATGGAGTAATATAAGGCATGTCCCAGACATAATGTGCTGTGAGAAAATATTTACCTCCTTTGTGATTTCTTAGGAGGTTTTTTTTTGTATATTTGTCACATTTACATGTTTGAGATCATCAAACAAATTATAATATTACACAAAGATAATGTGAGTAAATACAAAATGCTCATTTTAAACTATTTCATTTATTAAGGAAAAAAGCTATCCAGACATACCCTGGTGAAAAAGCTTTGGGACTCCAGTGAGAGCCATTATCCACAAATGGAGAAAACATGGAACATCAGTGAACCTCTACTACCTAAATTACTCCAAGGGTGCATCAACTACTCATCCAGGAGGTCACAAAAGAACCCAGAACAACTTCTAAAGATCTGCAGGCTTCACTTGCCTCAGGTCAAAGTTCAAGAAAGAAGAGTTCCAAGGGAAAAAACCACTGCTGACACAGAACACAAAGACTCCTCGAGACTTCTGGGAAAATATTCAGTGGACTGACGAGACAAAAGTCAGTCTTTCTGGGAGGTTTGAATGCCGTTACATCTGGCTGAAGAGGAACACAGGATTTCATAAAAAGCACATCATACCAGGAGTCAAACATGGTGATGGTAGTGTGGTGGTCTGGGGCGGCTTTGCTGTTTCAAGACCTGGAGGACCTGCTGCAATCGATGGAACCTGCAGTCAGTTCGTGCCCTGAAGCTCAATCGCATTTGGGTTGTGCAGCAGAACAAACCAAAACAGGTTCTGGAGTAGCCTAGCCAAAGTCTGGACTTAAATGTGATTGAGAAGTTTTGGCATGATCTTAAACAGACCAGTGTGGCTCAATTAAACCAATTCTGCAAAGAAGAGTGGACCAAATTCCTCCTCACGGATTTAAAAAACTCAGCGTCAGTGATTACAAATGCTTGACTGCAGTCATTTGGTTTAGGGAGCAGTTACTTTTTCACACAGGGCCAGGTAAGTCTGGATAGTTTAAATAAATGAAATCATCGTTTAAAAAACTGCCTTTTGTATTTAGTTGTGTTATCTTTGTCTAACATTAACATTTTTTATGATCTGAAACATTAAATTGTGACAAAAATGTAAAACACTAAGAAATCAGGGAGGGTGCAAATAGTTTATTCAGTGAAACAATAGCACTTGTTGAATAAGGGAGTCCTATGTGACCATCAGCCATTAGGCTCAGTAATGTCTAAAGTACTCTACTATACATTATTGCATTAAACAATAGGAGCCGGTGTTCGGACCTTGTCCAGATAGCGAGGCAGCAACGCCCGCAGCAGGAGTGATGAGCATTCGCTGAGCTCTGATGGCTTCACCACAGCTGCGTTGCCTGCAGAGAGAGACAGCAGTTTTCTGTGAACGGGATGAGGTCACTAAGTGACGCAAAGCAGGCGCGTAGGAGGTGGAGAATGCAGAGATGGAGAGACAGTCAAACACAAGATATTTCCTATTCCAGTGCAAAAGTACAATGATAGAGAGCAGCAACTAGACCCTGTAATAATCTGTTTGATCTGAATATTTATTTTGTTCAAAAGAAGCACAGTTTGTAGGTATGAAATCGATATTTTCTCTTCCAAACACGTGTAAACATGCAGTTTAAAGACAGCAATTTAATATTTAGCTCAAGAATAAAAAGCTCACAGCACAGAAACGACAGAACATCATGACATCGATGAATTCAGAGCTTCCATGAAAAACTTTCATATATTGTTAATAAAAACACATCAGTTACATTTTCATTCATGTTCATATCTGAAGGTTTTGGTATTTCTTGTAGTTCTGCTCATAAATGCTGACACTGGTTATATCTTCTGCCTTTTTTGGCTTTAACAAAGGCATAACATAGAAATACATTTTTAAAAAAGGAAGTTATGTAGAGTAAAACATTCCCAATCTGTGTACAGACAGAGATTGCCTTGCTAGTGGTGTTAGCATATGATAAAATATAACTTTCTCACTGATAAAGGCCCTTTGGTAACATCACATAATACAGTAATTCAGCTGCACATAAATGAGAACATCAGTGTGACTATGATTGTGCCTTCTGAAAGCCATTTCAGACTTCTGTTCACTTGACTAAATCATAAATGTGGAGCGTGGGTCCCTACCTGCAGCTATAGCCCCAATAAGTGGCACGAGAGTGAGGGCCCAGGGGTAGTTCCAGGCCCCGATGATGAGCACCACTCCCAGTGGCTCTGGCTGGACATAAGCCTCGTCTGATATAGTGAGGAGGTTCTTTTCTGCCGGTCGAGGAGCTGCCCACTCTCGAAGCTTCTCAACAGCCAGCTTAATCTCATTCTCAATGCCGATCAGCTCCAGGAGCGGAGTGTCGTACTGACTCTGCAGGAAACCCAGGGCACTTTTCAGTTAAGCAAGCAAACGGTCCCCGACATACATGGTATATTTCATATCTTGTATGTGTTTGGTCTCCTGTGTCCACCAACCCTGTTGATGTCCTGTTTGAGAGCAGTGGCTATCTCTGTCGCTTTCTCGGTGATCATCGTCTGCAGGGCATGGAGCTGCTGCAGTCTGAACTCTAGAGGTCGAGTCCTCCCACTCAGGAAGGCCTCTTTGGCCCGCAGCACCGCCTGCCTCTCCATACAGACACCTGTATGAGAAAAGAAGTACTGAAGCATTCATTGGTGCTTCAGTCTTAAATATGATCAATTTGTCTTTATTAGTTGGCTACTGTATGTACCACAGGCCTCCAAGGTGGCAAACAACTACATAAAAAGCCATCACTGTCTTAGCTAATTACAGGCCAATCTCCAACCTTCCTTTAGGGTCTCAAAGATCCCTGAAAGAGTCGTTGTAAAACAGCTGACTGATCACCTGCAGAGGAATCATTTATTTGAAGAGTTTCAGTCAGGTTTCAGAATTCATCACAGTAAAATGATCTTCTCATGGCCTCTGACAGTGGACTCATCTCTGTGCTTGTCCTGTTGGACCTCAGTGCAGCCTTTGATACTGTTGACCATAAAGTTTTATTACAGAGATTAGAGCATGCTATAGGTATTAAAGGCACTGCCCTGCAGTGGTTTGGATCATATTTATCTAATAGACTCCAGTTTGTTCATGTAAATGGGGAGGCTTCTTCACACACTAAGGTTAATTATGGAGTTCCACAAGGTTCTGTGCTAGGACCAATTTTATTTACACTATACATGCTTCCCTTAGGCAGTATTATTAGAAAACATTGCATCAATTTTCAATTGTTATGCAGATGATGCCCAGCTTTATACATCCGTGATGCCAGATGACACACATCACTTAGTTAAACTGCAGGAATGTCTTGAAGACATAAAGGCCTGGATGACCTCTAATTTCCTGCTTCTAAATTCAGATAAAACTGAAGTTCTCGTACTCGACCCCACAAATCTTAGAAACATGGTGTCTAACCAGAGTCTTACTCTGGATGGCATTACCTGGGCCTCCAGTAACACTGCGAGAAATCATTTTTGACCAGGATATGTCCTTCAGTGCACATATCAAACAAATCCCTTAGTTATGCTGCAATAGGCCTAGGCTGCTGGGGGGTTCCCATGATGCAGAGTTTCTTTTCATTCACCTCTTTTTACTCTGTTTATACCCCACTCTGCATTTAATCATTACTTATTATTAACCTCTGTCTCTCTTCTTTTGTCCTGTCTCTCTCTCTACTCAGCCCCTCCCTGGCCTGGTTTTGACTGGTTCTTCCTGTTAAAATGGAGTTTTTCCTTCCCACTGTCGCCAAATGCTTGCTCATAAGAGGTCGTGTTCACTGCTGGGTTTTCTCTGTAATTACTGTAGGGTAAGCCTTAAGGTGAATTTAATTGACGCTCTACTGGATACTCAAATGTTCAAAATAATCTCTGTCATTCTAGAGTACAACCATGTCTGCTATGCCTAATGAAAGTGTGTGTTATCGTCAGCAATTTGAAAAGCATCCAGACAGCTGTAAATAAGAGTGTTCATTATTATAACAGGCTTCACAGAAAGATAACACAATCAGTGCCAGTTCTCTCGAACAGCAATAAGGGACAGATTTATTTAGTTTTTTGCCACAAATATTGAACAATTTTAAATGTCTGAAAATAATTAAGTTTGTCCCTGTAAAACATAATGACAACAAATATGAATGACTGCAATAAGCAAAGGTAGATATTCAGCCCAAAAGGCATTTGAAGGTACAGTACCCGTCAAAAGTATGGCTAGTCCCATTCATACCAGTGTATCCAAACGTTTGCCTGGTCCTGTACATGGACACTTTGCACAGTCTGTTAGTCTATTGTGTTCAGTATCAAAATGCAACATACTTGCATGGCCTTGCGGTCATAAAGTGAGACACTAGGACAGTGGCCAAACTAAACTAAAGCGTGAAAAAAAAACTCAGTTCAATAAAATAAAAATAACTCGACTTTAGGAGAAAGAAAAATACAATATTCAAAGTTTTATTTATTTTAGATTATTTATGTGGCAGTGTATCGGATGTTTCCACTGCTATATTCTAATATTGCATTGTTCTGAATTTGGAAAACTATCCACATTACAATACAAATAAGTGAGTGAAACCAAGAAAAACTACATAAAATAAGAAAAAACCTAAGAGGTGTAAACTCTCTTTGGAAAGCGAACTAAGTGTAGATTATAGATAATAAAACTATGACAGCTCTGATGGTGTCTGCGATAACAGACCTGGTCTGTTGTGTCGGGACTACAGAAAACGGATTCTGCTTATTTAAGCTTGTCATTTTACACACTGCTATGCAACGCAAAAGGAACAATTCAGCACACAAACGCGCACAGAAATAAAAGCTTGAACTTACCGGAGCTCAGGTGAAACTCCCTCAAACACAAACCGCTCAGTCCGTCACTTGTTGATCTCTCGGACGCGCTGCAGCTGCCTCCCTCAGCCCCTCCCGTCTGTGCTCTGCACACGCTGCTCTGGGATCAGTTTACCGGGGTCGATTGTTACCGTGTCCAGGTTCACTGAGAACACTACAGACGCTGGAACCCTTCACGCGCATGTGCACACCGCACGTTCAGATTCAGTAATGACATCCTGGCAGCTGGACCTTGATCCGGGTTTTCCTCTTAGAGCGCTCAGCTGAGACAGTGAACTACAATAACCACAGACACTCAGCTTTGGGTTGATGTTTAATAGCATACAGAGAAGACATTAATAACACTGGCACTATTAGATGGCAGACAGGTTCTGTGTGATGGTGTTTCATATCAGCAGGATTTGAGTGACTTTAATTCTATAAAGAACATTCCTACCAACAGAGCCTGAGCAGATTAAATATGAAGCTGAGGTAATAAGATTTCAAACTTAAAGAATGTCTAGAAGTGTAACAGAAAGGAGGTGCAACAATAATATTTATGTTTCTAAATGTCAGTCAGTTGATTGTGGACCATGCAAGGTGAGGAGGACTCTGGTTCATTACAGGATCCCAGGATCACCTGCACCGGTCAAAGTTCAGCTGCTGCTGAGCTTCATCGCAGGAACCTCTGCAAACAACAAGAGATGACAAAGCCGTCATCAACGGAAGATAGTTTTAACTGTTCACGTGAGCATGTGTGACTGTCCACAAAGGCAGTGGGGTGGACTGAAACAAAAGAGGCCATTTAGCTGTGGGGAGTGAAGCATGCTGGGTAATTAAAGAGAGGGTAGATGAGGGGGCATTATGTGGTTAGATTTCCTGGACAACACCACACATTGTCTGCAGGAGACAAAGCCACAGTTGTGTTAAGTGT
>VOQJ01047313.1:4302-15585 GCA_015052665.1 Apistogramma diplotaenia | reverse complement strand
ACCGATTGGGGGGGGAGGGAGAAAAAGTGGGGGGTGGGGGGGGGGGGGGGGGGGGGGGGGGGGGGGGGGGGGGGGGGGGGGGGGGGGGGGTGAGAGTGCTGGGATTCATTTGGGAACATGCAATTGTTATTATTTTCACAGCTGTAAATAGCAAACACACAAATAATGCACTAGAAAATTGTTACATATATCTTCACTGCCGTGTAAAAATGACTGTTTCAAAAGAACAAATGAGAAATCGGTGTAAACATACATGGAAACAAGGCATAGAAGGCAAAATCAGTTTGTATAATTCACCTGGTATAACCACCTTTAGTCTTTAGACCAGCCTGAACTCTCTGAGGTAAGATGCAAAGATTCATTCAGGTCAGGCTCACTATGGCTCTCTTGTAGCCATAGAACAGAAGTTTTACTGACCACAATCAGAGCCAAACCGCTCATTTCATAGCTCATCCAGTCTGAATCCACACTCCCTATCTGACTTGAATCCATCCCACCATCCGAGTGCCTCCTGATCCCTTACAGCGCCTGTGATACCTGGGTGGATCCAGTTTGGAGTCACTGGTATCTGGCTGGATCCACTGAGGTGGTTTTCAGTGGAAAATATGTTGAGGTTCAGACTCTCAGTTTTAGACTCTGAGCCTTTAAAATCTTTGACATCATTTAATGACTGAATCAGTCAACGAATATCAACATGAAATGTGCCGATCGCAGACTGCGCAGCTGCATTTAAAAAGTCACTTAAAAATACATTTAGTTCAATTTTAGCTACATTGTCACTCAAACATTCATCTCTAAGAGATGTGACAGACATTTTTCCATCAGTGTGGCTCATAACAACACGACAAATGACTGATCACTGATCAGTGTGTTGTGTATGTAAAGCTTTGCACAGCTACAATAGCAGATAACAGAAATATTTACAGTAGAGTTAGAAAGATGAGACTACAGATTTGATTCTGAGCTGATAATGAAATCCATGATGTAATCAATGTCTTACATACTGACAGTGAACGACTGTAAAAAGTGCTCGTGGTAAGTAGAAACATGTACTGTGATGGCACTTTTCTTACTGACCACTCCACCCACTTTACTCTCATCTGCCAAACAGCTGTGGCTCCACGGCGCTGTGGTTAACACACTGACCTTTCATGAGAAAGATTTACACAATTACCAGACTCCACTCATGATTAAATATAATACTAAATAACTGAATGCTTCTAGTCTTCGATATGGGGGAGAGACATTTACTGTAACTTCCACTAGCATTGCATTTATTCATCTTAACATTAGCTAACCTTGCTAACAGAGCGACTTAGTGTGTCCATCCAAACATCCAAAACAGCTGAAACACTGTAAAATATAAATACGTCCTGTAAAATACGGAATTGTCCTTTATTTGGCAATTAAATGCCGCATGCCATATTGAACCGATATGGGACATGCTATGGGATTTGTTATTATTGCATAAATATATGAATTATAAGTGGAGGCCAGCGATGGCTGTCAGGAGAGGTCAAGCAAAACTTCTACAACTTCTCCTTTGTTTACCTCAAAAGGTGTGTTTTTGTCACCACCATCAGACTTTTTAGCAATGAGGACTTAGTCTTCATCGTGGGCCATGCTTACCACTGTTTCACATCCCCTCTTCTTTTAACAGTCATTTGGGGACTGAGGTGACCAGGAGTGTGTGCACACACACCAGGTAACTTCACCCTGCATTTTTACTACAAAGGTGGCTCAGTTTTTACTGAGGTAAACCAATATGGTAACTTGTGCTCGCAACCTAACCTGCGGGACAGGTTCCAGATTAGAGTTCAACAGGTAAAGTTTCACTGTGAACAAAATATGAGATTTGCACATCACTGCATGCCGTTATGGCCATGTTAAATAGCGTCCCAAATTTTATGCTCCTGAGGTTGCACATTGGTCTCTCAGCTGTCGTATTAGACATAATATTCCAGGAAGTACTGAGTGAGTCTCGTCACTGTTTTGGTCAATCGCAGGTCACACACAGTTTGTCGGTTTGCTAACTGCACACAAACCTTAACAACAGAATGCTACAGTAGTTGCAGTTCACGTAACTTAACAGTGGTTTTATGAGGCCAGGCAAAGCTTCTTTACCTGCACCACAAACGCTGCCAAACCCATCAACATAGCCAGCAGCATCATGCGACGAAGCCTCCCCAAATTGATCTGCTTGAGCAGAAAGAACCGAGCCCAGGACAGCTTCTTGGCAGTGTGCGGGGGGTAACGCATGCTGTTCACGCCTTCCATCTTCAGCTGCTTGATTAGGCAGCTGCGCAAGTGGCTGAGCTGGTCGAAGCTGTAGCGACCATGGTAGCAGCCCATACCACTGTTGCCTAAAGACAAAGAGGTACGAAGTGAGCTCCAGGAGGGAAACCAACACAGCTGATGGGAGTGTTTGACTCACCAACTCCTCCAAAGGGAAGCGAGCTGACAGTAAAGTGGACCAGACAATCGTTAGCCAGCAGAGCTCCACTCGATGTCTCCGCTATTACTCTTTTGATAAGCTGTGGATCAGACAGGAAGCGTGCAGGGAAGTTATTTAAACAGTAAAATAAACTTTTGAAAAAAACTATATCTAAATTTTAGCTTGAATAACAGGAAATGACATCTGCAGGTGATACACAGCACCTTGTTGTCATGGCAGAAGACGTAGATAACCAGCGCCTTTTCTCTCTCGTTAATAAACTGGATGGCCTCGTCCACACCACTCACTGCGATGATGGGCAGCAGTGGCCCGAAGATCTCCTCCTTCATCACTCTGGATTCACCTGTAACATCCTTCAGCACAGTGGGAGCTGCACACAGGGAAGGGTCAGTCAGAGGGCAATAATCAATATACTACAGTGTTCACAGTGTTCATCACCACCTTGTGCATGGCAACAGAGACACACAAAACACAAAGATGCCTTTAGCTGCTTTCAGAGACGCTCACTGACTGAAACTTACCTATATAGCACTTGGATTCATCAGAGTCTCCTCCAACAGCAACTGTGCACCCCTCCATGAGAGCCACGATCCTCTTATAATGCTGCTTGTTGATGATGCGTCCATAGTCCTCAAAGGTCTTTGGATCATCTGTGTAAAACTCCTGCAGTGTGTTAAAAGAGGAATAAAAGACACATGAAACAGAACAAGTCAAAAGTCTTGAGCCACAATTCTTTTTTTTTCCTGTTCTGCCAGGAACATGGGGAATAGGTGCAGTGATAAATTGATATGTGCAAACATGAAAATACAGTAGAAAAGTAGCAGCTTTTGGTTATAATTAACATCAGAGGCATTACAGTGCTACGATACGTGTTCTTGTGCAGCCAATTTGAAAATTGACTTGAGACCAACCTTAATGCATTTCTTGATCTCCTCCAATACTCTGCTCTGGATGGAAGGTTCACACAGGATGTAGTCTGGAGCAATGCACGTCTGACCACAGTTGACAAACTTTCCCCATGTGATGCGACTGTGTTGGGGGGGGGAAACAAACTCTGTTTTGAAACTCTATGGAGGAAGAGTTGCTCTGTGCTCATTTAAAGTTTCCAGATTACAGAAAGAACTGACCGGCATGCCACGGTGATGTCACAGTTCTTGTCGATGTAGCAGGGGCTCTTGCCTCCCAGCTCCAGGGTCACTGGGGTGAGGTTACGAGCTGCAGCTTCCATCACCAGTTTGCCCACTGTGCTGTTGCCTGTGTAGAAAATGTGATCGAATCTCTGCTTCAGCAGCTCCTGGGTTTCTGGCACTCCACCTGTCACTACTGGATACAGGTCCTACAGGGAGGGCGTCAAGTCATTTGTCACATTTACATTAAATATTATAGAAAGATAAAAACATGTTTATAATCCAACAAGGAAAGAGTCTCACCTTGTCTAAATACTGAGGGAGAAGCTCCTCCATGACCTTAGCGGAGTGACAGCTGACCTCAGATGGTTTAATCACTGCTGCATTACCTGACCGATGGAGCAGAGACACACTAGCATGGATGGCTGTACTCTTTAAAGACTTAGTGAAGATGATGAAAATGCAGATGGATTTGTGATGGACTTCTCTGTAAGCTACAGGTGCTACAGACTATGCACCTACTAGCATACTAGTGGATAAATAAACAGGGGTATATATGGTACCAGCAGCGATAGCGCCGACCAGTGGCTGCAGGGTGACGGCCCAGGGATAGTTCCAAGCACCAATGATGAGGACTACTCCAAGGGGCTCGGGATGCACAAAAACCTCATCTGATATAGTGAGGAGGCTCTTCTCCACGGGCCGAGGAGCTGCCCACTCCGCCAGCTTATCGATAGCCAGGTTGATCTCCCCCTCCAGTCCCAGTGTCTCAAACAGTTCTGTCCCATGTTCACTCTGAAAGCACAAGAAGGTACAAAAGCCAGTGCTGGACAGTTTAGTTACAGATTCAGTCATGTTGCAGTTCTGCCTCCAATCAAACTGCTTTCTGGATGATGTGCAGCTGATCTCCATAAGTACAACATATACAATATGATGCCACCATCAGTGATGTTGAGTTGACAGTGAGATTGACACAACCATAATCATGTTTCTGAAAAAATATTCTGTTCTGTTCTGTTTGTTCTAAAAAGGGTTAATTTTTGTGTCCCATAATTAGAATGATGATTAAGGCCACCTGCAGGGTGGCTGTAGCTCATGAGGTAGAGCAGGTCATCTACTGATCGGAAGGCTGCTGGTTTGATTCCTGGCTTTTCCAGTCTGCATGCCAAAGTATTCTTGGGCAAGACACTGAACCCAAATTGCTCAGAGTATGAATGTGTGTGAATGTTAGAAAGCACTTTGAAAGAAAACGGTGCTGGTGTGAATGCAAACATGTTGTATAAAATGCTTTGCGTGCTCAGCCAGAGCAGAAAAGCGCTATACAAGGACTAGTCTGTTTACCATTTAGACTTCTGCAGCAAATCTTTGTAGAGGCTACGATGTAACCAAGCTAAGTGGCATTTATGCGCATGCTGGTGTATTACATGTTAATTCCCGTGTGGTTGTGTCACACTGTTTTATATATGCTGGGACCTTTTTCCCTTCTAGGTCCCCACTCTTTGTTATGGTGTGTGTTTTTTTGGGGGGGGGGGGGGTTGATGTTATGATCATTATTCCTCATACTGAGACGGTGATTGTTATTCTCTCTGCGTTTTAGCTACATTTTGAGGGAGGTGAACCTCAGGTTATACCATATCGTAGAGTTTCAGAGGGGTTTGCTCCACAGCAGCTAGCTGGCATTTTGTCTGCTCACCACTTGGCTCTGATTACTCTTTCAGCACCTGTAAGTCTGCTTGGATCCAACTGACATAAATTTCATTATCAGATGGTGAGTATAAGGGTCCATGCAGACATCTGTATGCCTGCAAAATTTTCGAAAGTGCATGGACTCATGCACAGAGACTTTACATTACAATGCAGCAACTGCCCCTACGTCTCAGGTGGGCATGTCTGCTTAGCAGTCTCCAGCTGTTTATGTACACGATCGACTATAATAAAGATTTTATCCCAGCACATCTGCTAAAGGGCTGATTATTAAACCAATACATATGAACTAGGTGACAAAAATTATTTCTATAGTTATAGAAATAGAGACAGGGAGAGAGAGAGAAGGTAAGTATTATACCTGAGCTTCTGGGTGTTGTCTAAGAGTGTGCTTGTGCTTTAAAAACTTATCACAGGTTCATAAAATATCAACAGGCTTACAGAGCACTTTAATATGCATTTCCTTGATTTTCTAGTGGACTTGCAAATGTATGCCCCACATCACTACACCCAATACAATAAATTAACAACTAATAACTGAAAACGATGTCACTAGTTAACCTCTCCCACCTTGCCCAGGTCCTTTTTGACAGACTCTGCAATATCCTTGCGTCTCTCGGTAACGAAGCGCAGCAGGTTCCTCAGGTAGTGGATCCTCTGCTCCAGAAGTTTGGTTTTCCCTGTCTGGAATGACTTCCTGGCCCGCTGCACAACCAGCTGCTCTCGGGACATCCTTCACAGAAACACAACACGCCAGTATTATGTTTGAATTCATGTCCACTGTCCACGACTTACTGCTTAAGAAAGCCTCCATTCCCCCAAAGTCAACCAGCTGCTGTTTAAAAGAGACTGCAGCCTAAACGTCGGTGTGAATAATCAGCAGCCCTCTGAAACACTTTTCAAAGCCAGTTCGTTGTGTGTTGTGTTGGCAATAAACGGAACGCTATCCTTGCAGCTGATAACAGGCTCTGCTCATATTACCTTGTTTTGATAGCTTTCAGCAAGCGTTAGCGGTACAATCAGGGTTTGAGCGCCACTGTAATCTAAGAATGTAGCTAAAACTGAATCAGACTGCACAGCTTCGCCCCAGCTTGGCTTAGCCTGGTTGCTAATAACAGTACGGGCTCAGGAAGCTGCGAATACGTAAGCGTTAGCCGATGCGCAGCGTTAATAACGCGTTAATATTTGAAGAATAGCTATAGCAAGTAGGCTTTACCTTAAAAGCTCCCTCTTGCGCTTCCGTCGGTTTAATTATTAACTTCTAAATGCTTATAATTTACAAAGTTATCACCAGGTGACGTTAAAGCGCAGGACCAACGGCCGCAGCAAATGAACGGTATGCGTGACAATCAAGAAACGCGCCAATCAGCGCAGGAGACATTCAGCCGGGCCCCGCCCACCTTTACAACAACAACAATGTAGCCGCAGGCCGCGTTTAAAGCTTAGGAAGCTGCAAGGTGCCATTTACAGGCAGGCAAACTTCGTCATTGTAAAGATTTATCTGCAAGTTATCAGATTATCAGAGACTGACAGACCCGGTCCACCGAGAGAGACGATGGGCAATCAGAATATCTGACAAAATATAAAGTGTAGCTCTGAAAAAAGTCAGAATTAACTTTTGTTTGTTTCGTTTTATTTTTAAAGAGATAGATAGATAGATAGATAGATAGATAGATAGATAGATAGATAGATCTTTTAAGTCTAAGATCCTAGTTCTCAGTTGGTCTTGTGACAAAAAGTAATATACAGGATTTACCAAAAACATGTCTGTATTTGTTGGGACTTTTTGGTCAGTAATCGGTGAAATATCACTCTCATTGATCATGTCATTCTGAACCAGAAACAATATTCCTGTCACAAGGTAGAAGCTGCGATCCCTTTTAGGCAAAGTGACCTTTTTTTTAAATTTAACAGGGTAAAAATTGTCTTTGACAGATCAGGAAAAGAGGGCTGCTGAAACTGTATCTTGTTGACTACAGGTTAGATGTTCCAGGTACACCCTACTGGGAGGAGGACCTGGGGTAGATCCAGGACTCGCTGGAGAGACTAGATGTCTCAGTGTTGCCCTGGATGACTTGGTGGAGGTGCTGGCTCTCACACTGCTTCATGTTGAGGTTTGGGTAACCCTTTTCTCTTAATAAATAACAATTTAAAACCTGCATTTTTCCTGTAACTCAGGCTTTTTCTAATATTTCAATTAGTTTGATGACCTGAAATATGCAAGTGCTAGAAATGTGCATCTGCAGATGGTTGTAGGTCATTTGACCTCTGAACTAAGAACAAAAAAAACAGTGAGACAGCTTCAGTTTTTCCTCGCTTTTTAATAAAGACTGCATCGGGGTTCCATAAGAACGGAGACGCACCCCCAGTGAGAGACAAGTATAACATTGAACGTGAAAACAGGTGTTGCATCATCAGGGTCTGATGGTGGGGGTCCTTCAAAATGCATTCGGATCAAGCTGGAGAGGTGCAAAAGGACAGGGTGCATACATTCAACATTCTAGAGTTTCTACAGGATAAAATGCAGACTTGGTACCCATGCTTTACCTAAAAATAGCTCAACTTCACTTATCCTCCTGAGAACAGAGGAAAAAACATGTATCTTTCAATTTTATTTTTTGTTACCACTACAGAGGACATAAGGTCTCAGGAGCATATAGTTCAAAATGGTACAGAGCAAAGTTTCAAGTGGGCTTCTATCAGTTTTATCCCTCTTCACTCTTTATGCAGAAAAAGGCTTTATGTGGTTCAGAGTGTCCATGACAAGGATGATGGAAAACTGAAACCCAGACATGTCTAGAGAAAAAAAAAATAACAGTACATCAGAGAAACAGGTCCAGAGACCAGCTTTATGTGAATCTTTACACACAAAAAGAATGTATTCACACCTGTACAGAGGAGTAGGCCTGTGTCTGCTTTCACAAGAAGGCACCTCCTTTTCCATGCTAACTGGATACTACTGGCCTTAAAGCACACCTGGCAAGTGCACGTGTGTTTATATACACTCATACATACAGTACATACACTGTGACAACTTGAGGGGGAGGCAGGAGGACTGAGTGGACAGCAGGGCAGTGTAGAAGATTGTGACAAATCAAGGTTTAAAAAAATGAGGGGAAATGAAATCTGAAGGCATGCTTGTTCACGAGTGCTGAACATACATGATCTCAATAAAGAACAGTTCTGGTAAAAAAACGATTTCTCTGGAAAGATTCGGAGCTGCCACAAGTTTTATTGTAGTCTTTGGCACACTCCTGCTGTGCCCAAGTAGGTTTTCCTTATCAAACCCTTGGCAGACCTGAATACAAATTCATCTATCTACATATAAAGATTTGTGCTCTTTGACAGGTGGGGCGTCTGATGGAGATATCCACACCCCATCAAACTGCCATCTCACACACACACACGCGCGCACACACTCATTCCCCTCTTAAAGAGGCTAAGGGAATCATCACATCCTCCACATTCAAATATATACAACTCCGCAAACATCAAGTTTTGTTTCATTAAAAAAAAAAGAGCTACAGATTCTGACAGAACATAAAAAGCTGTAGTTAGTATACGGAAACATTAAGGTAACTTGTCAAGTAAATATGACTGTTCGGTTTCACCCCATCAGAGTTTGAAGTGGACACCGCCTCCCGGAAGTCCCGGGTTTCTTCCGTCTATCTGCTGTCACCACAATTTAACCTCCACCCCTCCTCACTGTGAGTGACATCATCAACAAGTGTTTCATATTTATGCAACCTCTGAAAATGTTTTTTAAGATATTAGTTTGACGTCCGAGACCGTCTCTCAACCCAACAATGTTAACTTGGGAGAATTTTCTCACATGCAAGACACGATCAGTGTATGTGTGACACTCCCAGAACCAAGGAGACCCCCAGTGACATCATCTGTGTAACAGAAGACACGATATAACCATTTCTTCAGACTGTGCTGTACCCAGATGAGCACATAATGATTCAAATCAGAGATGATCACTGGGAGCCGAGGCTCCAAAAAGCTCTGCAGCTTTAAAACGACTTCCCTGCTTATACTGCCTCATGAGATATGCATACACCTGCTGATCATCCAGACACACAAGGTAGATTTTGAGGGCAGGAGCAGGAGTGATTAAAAAACAAACAAAAACCCAAGCCTTCATATTTCTACCTTCAGGAATCTCCCTCCTCCTCCCGATCCATAATAAAGTGCATGAAATAACAATACGAGAGAAATAAAAACAAAGCAATCACAAATTCGAGGTTCCTTTTTCCTCACAGCTGCTTTCTGTAACAGTTTTATGTTAAAGTCCACAGAGTCTGTTAGATCTGTTACACTGACTGCAAAAAGCTTTCTGTTCGTTTCCTCCCGCTCCAATACTTGAGGTTTTCAGGGAGAATCCATGTGCATGTGAACCAATAAATAACCAAAACAACTTCAGAGTAAATACCACTGACAGCATCTGAAAAGAATCCGTCTCTTACGTCCGTCACGTCTGTCCAAGTCCTGTGAATCCTCTTTGTCCTGGTAAAAACAAATCCGCAACATTTTCAGATGGTGCTCTACCATCATGGCATAAGAAAGTGCACCTGAAAGTGCAAGTTTAAGCGTCTGTACCCAGTTTCGGCCTTTTGTTTCCGGATCTGTTATCTTTGGTTGTAAATTGATGCAGTTATTCTGTGACGCAGCCGGTAAAACAAAGTAATGATAAATACAGATGAAACCTAGCAAACGAAAGGTGCTTCAACTGCTACACGCGGGAATGAGGCCGTTGTGAGAATGCTAATCAATAGTCTCAGGATGTGGTCCCTCCATGCGAGTTCGTGAGGTCTTCTACTCGTACAGTGTGACAGTACAGTAACACAGAGCTGAGATCCTGCGATCCACACTGGCCTTGTCTGCAGGGAACAAACACAAAGCAGAAGTCATTTAAAACAAGCAAACAACAACAACAGAAAATGTTTCCCAGAGTTCAACGCTTTAAAACAGTGAACACGTGCTCGTCTCCAACCGCGCACTCACATTTCATCACGTTCTCGATGTCTGTGGGGTCTTGCAGGATCTTGGACAGGCCGTCCAGCAGCATTGAGGCCTTGCTGTAGCGGTAGGCTATGTCCTCTGTTTGCTTGAACATTTCATCTAGCGCTGCTGACTGAACCTGACACACACATGCACACACAATCACATGAGGCTGTCTGTACAGTCAGTTTGTCAATGCAGCGCATCTGAAAGCCCCGAGTGCACGTGTGAGACTTACCATCTCCACTGCGTGATTGTAGACGAGCTTCTCCGCGGTGACGCTGTTGATCTCGTCCACAAAGCGCTGCTTATCAGAGAAGAAGTGGTTGAGTTTGTCGGTCAGTTGCCGGCACAGGGAGATGCAGCTTTTGTAGCGCTCATTCAGATTCTTCACCACTGAGAAAATAAAGGGAGAGGCTTCACCGTTAATTAAATGAAGAGGAAATACTGGGGGGGGGTTCTGCAAAGCTGCTTCCAGTTTAGCACATAAAGGCCTGAAACGTCCTTACCCTGTTTGACGGCAGTGGAAGGATTGAGCTTGGCAGATTTAATCTGAGCCTTAGCCAGATGGAGGGAAGAAGCAAGGAGCTGAGCTGCCTTCATGTAGAGCACCAACTGCTCCACCTGCCTGTAGGGGGAAGCACAGCCATAGTTTGTAACAAACGAAAAAGCCTTTTCAACTGCTGTAAGACCCCTGAAAAAAAGGGCATCTATGATTGCATGATATTAATAACTCTATTACATGAACGTTAGACTAATTTCTTACCCCCACTCTTTGCTCAACTGGCTGATCTGGTCCACAACCACAGTGTCCTGGGGAGGGTAGAGGGAGGCAGCTGACATGCCAAGCTCTGTTCCTCCGGCTCGAAGCGCCGCCATCTCCAGGATGCAGTCGGTAAACGAAAGCATCATCCGTAGATGCATCAGGGTGTCTGTATGCTCGCGCTGTGTAACAAAATACAAAGATTACAATGAAATTCAGGTGAACGGAGA
>VOQJ01047311.1:10818-32978 GCA_015052665.1 Apistogramma diplotaenia | reverse complement strand
TGGCTTAACACAGCTGGCATTTTGGGATTCATCTTTTATTTCAATCCCCCCCCCCCCCCCAATATTACTGCAGAAAGATGACCAGGTTATTAGAGTGTGTGTAATGTCACTGAATGAGTGCTAATCACCACTGAGATCCAGATGAGCTGGATGGGAAGCTGCTCGCTGCAAGTGTCCAGAACAATAATTACCTAACCATTCCTGCTTATCTCACCTTCCAAACCATGAAATGCTAATCACTTTGCCTTTGATGCACCAATTTGTAGGGTTGCCAGTGCAGCTGCTGAATAGGTCACATCCAGTTCATTATTGGTACTCTGATGCCTCAAAACACTTCAGGTGCAGCTGGTCTCAATTTGCCAGCCATTTCTTCATAATTTGAAGAGGAAAACCAGCCACCACCAGTGATGTCATTGTGTAGCGTGGACATAATGCTGGCAGCAAGGAAATGTGACATTTCCTATTGTTGCTCTCCAGGCCATGGCCGCAAGCAGAATTTTAATTAAGGCCCTATTAGCTAGCGAGCACGAGATGGGCCGAACACAATCTGCCATATGTTTGATAAAAAGTACTGAATGGGGTTTTGATAGCGTTACATTACATTACAATGACACAGCTTACCTGAATAAATTTTGAATACAGTTTGGTGCCGCTCGACCTCTTGTGGAGAAACTGAGAAGAACAAGGTTTCAACCCCATGCTCGGATACATGCGTGTTGGATTAATTGATGATTCTAGAATGGCTGCATGTGTAAAATATGTGAGTGCATATCATCCCGCAAATGTGGTTCTCAGGATAAGGTGCTTTCAGTGGTCAGTAAGACAGGAAAAGTGTCTGTTTATTTCCGTTTTTGAATTTGCTTTGGGAGTCGTACACCTTCTTTAGGACCGATTCCAGCCAACTGGAGGACACTGCAGAGCGTAAAGATTGTAGAAAGGTCAGATATAATTTTTGGGACTTTTCACTGGAAAGTTTTGTGTAGCAGGTTTTTAAGAATGAATCATTTCATGAGAGTTCAGAAGTCTTTATCACTCATTTTTTTTGGCAAAGACACAGTGTGTCATACCCAAATGAAGCAAGATGCTTATGCAAGGAGCTGTGCTGCTGCCTGCCTTTGGTGTACTACGGTCGGGTTTGTGACAGTAGACTTACTAAATGTAGGGGGGGAAAACGACATATGTTTGAAACTGTACTTGTTTGTCTAAAGACATTTATGTTCTGTTCTTTAACTGTATGGTTCACTAAATGTGACATTAAAACTAAAGGAATAATTTTGAAGTTTTCCAACAGTTTTTATGCAGTGGTTTTACTTTAGCTCAAATGATGCTATACTGAGCTTTTGTCACCCTGAAATGAGTAATTTTCCTGTTTTTCCTGTAACAGGTTTGTCATTTCTTCAAGGACCCAAACAGAGCATTAGGGTTATGTTGCATTTAAAAAGAAGCTGTTATTCATGATGGAGGAGAAGGATGTTATATGAATTCCCCTTTGTGGTTGTCAAATTAAGTTAAATGTTTGTTTTTTCACTGCATTATCAGTGATGTTCAGCGAAAAGCGAAATGAAGCAATGGCATTTGGTTTTATCCTTCCTCTGCAAAAGGAAGATGTTCTGCAGCAGAGATGCTTTGAAAGAGTACATGAATAATATCCAGCGAAGGGCCATTCGTTTGTTGGGTAAGAGATTGTGCCGCGTTGCAGGAACACTGACCCAGCACAAG
Source organism: Apistogramma diplotaenia (assembly GCA_015052665.1). Classification (NCBI taxonomy): domain Eukaryota; kingdom Metazoa; phylum Chordata; class Actinopteri; order Cichliformes; family Cichlidae; genus Apistogramma; species Apistogramma diplotaenia. Next base: position 31,259 of record VOQJ01047311.1, on the reverse strand, counting down.
TAATTAGGGTGTGTGAATGTTTGTGCTGCTCTGGTGTCTGAAAAAAGATTTTGTCCATGGGAAGTCTCACACTGTTAAGTAACCTTATTTCACCTTTTGTTGCCAACCAGTACATTATTGCCCAATTTGGTCTGAAGCAACATACCTTAAAATTAAAATCCATAAGGGTGCACTTGGTTTTTAAAAGGTCATGTTAAGTGGTTTACAGACTGTGCTCTCTCTGTAAAGGTGTAATTGAGTCTGAATGAAGGCTAAGCCTCCACTGAATCAGTTACAGCTGTTAGCGATCTGAAAGAAGTGCATGCTTCATTTGATCTTGGCTTCATGAAATTATGAAAGCTGAATGATAACCACTCAGTTGTTGGCCTTCAATGGAGGAAGTGACTCATCTCAAGTGACATTTTGTCGCTCTTTAATTAAATCACTTTTACTCAATCAGCTAAATACCACCTGAGTTAAAAAAAAAAAAAATAAGGAAAAAAAAAAGAAAAAAAAGGGGATAACAAACAAAACAAAAACAAACATCAGCTAAAATAGGGGTGTGAATATTGCTGTTCTTGGCAGTGAGCGAAACTGCTACTCATTCAACAAAAACACAAACAACGTCTTTAGATGTTGTGTTTTTAATTTTATTAATTTATTTTTAAACGGGGAACTGGATGTGTTGATCTTAATGTTAAAAGCACGTTCCCCTTTTGTTTAAAGTCTGTTAAAAGAACTTGTAACAGTAACTGATTCTCTGGTCTGAGGGCTCTGGTAGTGTTCTGAGATATAACATGGGGCCATACGGAGTGATCTAATCTTTAATTGGACTCTGTAGTGATTCTGTACAATACAAGACTAGACTAGACTTTTAACGTGTCAGTCGAAACCGAGATGCCGATTGAAAATAATGCCCAATTTGAGTAGATTGCATTGGGTCTGTTATTAGTTCTCTAGAATAGAATAGAATGCCTTTATTGTCATTATACAGATGCACAATGAGATTGGAGGGCCACTCCTGTTGAGTCCTATAAAAATAGAATCTCTAAAATAAAGACAGAATCTCTTAAAATTTACAAAATAAATGAATGGTTACAAAATATATACATTGTGAAAAAATTAATAATAATAATATACGTTTATACGTATGAGAGATGGTGAGTAATTGTACTAGGTGAATGAATATTGCACTAGGTAAATGAATATTGGATACTGCACATTACAGAGGTGATGAAAATTGTCCAGTATGAATAATATTTCATGTGTGGAGATGTGGAGTGAGACTATTAGAAGTTTAATGCGGCTCAATAACAAGGACTTTTGTTTGAGTTCAATTAGAAAATTAGAAGTCACAGTTTGTAATGGCAATGCGGCAGGAATGCAGAGTACAGATTTTTGTGTTTTCCTGGACTAAACAAGACATACATCTGGAAATCACTGGAATGGTAAGATGACGAGACATTTCTGCATAATTATGGAAAACTGAATGGCAAGAGATATAAACTGAACAAAATAGGTCCAAGGACTGGCTTTTATTTTCAGGATTCTATATTCAAATCTTGTTAGTGAATTTAATGTCTTTAACACATCAGCTGCTTCTAGTTAACTGATCCATTAAATAACAGCTGAGCTGTATAAATATTGCACAGTGTTCTCTGTAAAAACTCAGCGGAGACCTGCAGGCAAACATTGTCTTAACAATGTAAATGGTATTCATGAATGCGTATGCTCACAGCGACCAAGCATTTGGATTGTAGCTGTTTGGATTGTTGGAAAGCTTCTAGCTTCAATCATTTGTGAGTTCAGCTGTCTCCTTTAGGATGCCCTTTAATAACCCTTTTTTTAAACTTAAAGCTAAAAAAGTAAGGAAATTTGTGTTTGGTCAATGTTTTCTTTGTTGTAACAATGCTTTATGGCAATAAATCTTGGAAAGCCTATTTAATTCTCCTTAAATGGTTCCACAGTACATTTGTGAGGCCAATTCATTTGTGGGATGAGCAGCAGAGTTGAATATGAGTTGTGACCATGAAAAACTTGCCAAAATCTCTCTGGCAAAGCCGAACGGCTCATTCTGCTACTGACTCGGATGTGGTGTTGTTTATTGGATTAGAGGATTGAAGTCTGAAGAAAGAAGACATTCTGGCAACTTAAAAATGTATTCACAGGGCCTTCAGTAGCATGAGGAAGAACCATACACAGCCACAACAGCCTGGCTCCTCCTCCTCATGCTGATCACCAGCTTGGTCACGCCCTGCTGTGGGACGGCATCCCATTCTTCAACTAGCATTTGTTGCAAGTCAGCCAGTGTGGTTGTGTTGGTCATTCTGGCATGAACAGCACATCCAAGCTGATCCCACAACTGTTCGGAGAAGTTGAGGCCAGGACTGCAGGTAGGCAGGCCCTTTCATCTTTTCCACTCACAGATTCTGGAGGTAGTCAGCAAGTACTAAGCGGTACTAAGCAATTTCCTTGAGGGAACACTCCCAAAGGGATTAATAAAGTTTTATCTTATCTTATCTTATCTTATCTTAGTCTCCCATAAACCCAACTCTGTGGGGGTAAGTATCGTCATCTTGGAGGATAGAGTTCGGTGCCAGACTGTGGACATATGGGATTGTCACTGTTTGCTGAATCTCATGTCGATATCTCTCTGCACTGAGATTGCTTCAAATGATGACAAACCTGATCTCCAGGGTACCAGAAGCTCAAAACACGAGTCAATAGCAGAACAATCTGTTTGGTATTGCCAGAGAAGTTTCGGTTTTCATGTTGCATTGCCACTATGTTTATTTGTTTGATGGATTGACTGAAGTTTAGTTCTGTCAAAGGAGCAGCATTTTGAGCACACCAGAGTCCTCAAGTAATGCTCTGATTTAATTGAATAATGTTGCGACTTTAAGTTTTGACAGATGCCAACATGACTGTGACGCATGCTGAGCCACATTCTGCTGACAGCTGACATTAGCATATTCCCAGAAAATGTGACATGGCATTTAAAACAATATTGTGACAAACTTCAACCAACTTGGTGATTAATTGACACAAAACGGGATCTTTGGCACAGCAAGCCTTTTCAAGAAATCACACATTTCTTAACATTTGGCATTTTTAGTGAAACATATTTTATAGACTGTGTAAAAAAAATGGACGTATCAACTCTGATGTCACTTATTTGTTTATGGCTCCTGTTTTTAGGCTCCAGTTTTAGCATTATTGTAGTTGCTATCCTGTTTTTGGAGCCAGAATTAGATCAGCGTAGAATGCTAATTTAACAATTAACGTTAGCATGCTTGATCATTAACGTGGTGCATCTATAGGCTGTATGGGGGCACAGGAACAAATAGCTACTAATTAGTGCCAAGTACGTGCAAATAAAATGCATAATAAGAACTGGAGCACAGAATGACATTTCAATTAACAAGACAGCAAACCACATTATTTGACAGATAATTGCGTTAGCTGGCACCCATAGACTGTATTAAACAGATGGATGTAGCTTTTGGCCCTGAACAATGAAGCCAAAGCCAAAATGCTTGCATTGAAATAAGATGTCAGATTGGCTACAAGCCTTAGTGCTCACACTGTTTATGATCTCATTAAATGCTTTCTTAATGAGTTTATGGGTTTAATTACTACTTTCAAGTTTTATTTAATTCAGACATAAGGTCCATTTTATAAATTATAGTCCCCTTTAGTGTAAAATGAACAGTAAAGCAGGTTATGCTTTATTGCATGGTGACTCTTTGGATTACAGGTCTCCACTGACGTGCAGTGTTCAAGTTATTTCAGTCAGAAAAAAAGAGACCTTAAGTGCTTTGTAAACATCTGTAAACATGTTTATTTCTGCTGAAAAGTTGTGGTGATGCCATAATGGGAGTCTTTTGTCATTTACTTAGTTTGTTTTTGAAGCAGATTCAAGTGGCCATTTGATTTGTCACAACATTTGCTTTGGCTTTATTTTAAGACTCAGCTCCATTTGTCAAAGCCTTCCAATTGTGGCACATTCACTGAAGAGGCAAACTAGTTTCACTCTGACTGTAATGGATGCATCATTTGGTGAGTTTCAGTTCTGTTTGACTTTTGGGAGAGCTTCAGAGGGGAATTTTTAGCACTGGTTGATGTTATGGAATGGTGATAGGAATAAAGAGGCCCTACTGGATTTCAAAAGTCTCCAGAGTGTCTTTGATACATAGAGCCTGAGGTTGTTAAGTTTGGAGCTGTTACTGTCTACACTTGGGCATGTTTTCAAGATTAAATGTTAAAAAATACCCTTGCTAAAGGGTGAACATATGGTAAAACTAAGCTAGAATGGGCATAAATGGAGCTATAATCCATTCCACTCAGCACAAAACATTGCTGTGCCTAAGTGCATCATGAAAGATCTTATTGTGGCTGTAGACTCTGACAGATTGAAAGCTTGATTTGACTGTAAACTCATATTTCACAGCCACTTTTGGAGGCATAACTGCGAAACTGAGGGTTGTTTCTGTGTATGACTGCTGGCAGCCTTCTGATGAAGGACCCTGTACTATCTAAACTGAACCCTAAATGATCATTGTGAGTTGTTGTAGTTCTTCAAAGCACTTTGTGTAATTGCCATGGGAGCTGCTTCTAAATCGTGGTTTTGAAATGATGAGACCTCTTCATTTTCCTCCTCCAATCAACCAGAAAATGGGGACAGAAAATCTCCCGTGTTTATTCGGGGAGATGTCTCGGGCACATAGCAGGTAGGATGCAAACACTAATTATAGGTTCACTTCTAACGCGGGAAAGGAGCTTTCTGAGGTGGTTGCCCATTACTCTTTCTATGAGGAGGTTATTGTTTTCCCTTGCTGCCTTTTTTTACTCCTTTGGTCCCCACTTATTATACCTTTTTGCTCTTCTTCTATGCAAAGCACTTTGGCATTTTGTTTACAAGTGCTTTAAGCAGTAATCTAGAAAATTATGTAATGGAAAACTTCAGCTAATTGTGCCGCTTGGGCTTGACTCTCAGATGTTGCTGTCAAGGGAACTGTGTACTGGTTAAACTTCTCAGCGCCTTGAAGGAGGGGAGGCTGAGGTGAGGGTAAGAGGAGGTACAGAGGCTGGAAAACACTACACAAAGGGGAAGGTGCATAAAAACCTCAAAGCAGAGAAGCAACATCAGTTGTTAGCTAAAACCTGGTGGCTATGTGAGGGGATGCTGTCAAGAAAAACGATTACAGTCAAAGTTGTATGCTTTATACAGTTCACGTGGTTATGTGCTGTGGTCAGGTATTATATAACATTTAACAATGCAGCATGTCTTTTTTAAATGCAAAATTGATTCCTATAAATCAGCATAAAGCTTCTCTGTGATGCATCAAGTTGTTTACTCGTTACTTTTGTTTCAAAGCAGTTTCTTGTGGGTGGCAGTGATCTGTTCTGTGGCTTCCCAAAGGCTTGCATGCTGGAGTTCAGTTAGTTGGGGTTTTATGATTTATCATGAGGGGTTTATATTATTTGACTTTAGGCAAGAAAGTTAAAATGAAATGCTAAAATATATATATATATATATATATATATATATGTATATATATATATATATGTATATATATATATATATATATATATATATGTTGGACTGAACTTTCTTCTCTTATACATTACTGTGAAGAATAAGGCTGGCATTATTTTATACTAAATACTTGTTACCAGACTCCCCATAGACCAAAACCATCAAAGCAATAGCCCAACTCGCTGTACTTTGTGTCAAATGTTTTGGGAGCATCCAAGCCTCATTTTATTTATGCTGAAGTTTTAAACAGCTGGCTGTATGTTATGTGGCTTGTTATAATGAATGATTAAATGAATGAAACTGGCAGCAGGGTGAATCAGCGGTTAGCACTGCTTCCTCACAGCAAGAGGATCCTTTATTTTTCTCTGGAAGCTCAGGTTTCTCCTGCCAAGTCGTGGCCGGTTAAACCTGAAATCCTGCTTGGCCCAGGACTCTCTTACAGATATTTACAAATGTTTCAAGTTTACCTTCCTTGTTAAATAAAGGTAAAAATCTGCTATGCTAAGCCCCAAATGTACATGGATCTATATAGAGATATTAGATAGATTAAGAAATTCAGGATATCTGAGCTGTAAATTAGGGTTGTAGATGAAGAGATTAATGTGGTATCGTATTTCATACAAATTCTTTTTAACATGTTATCTTAGAGAGTCTGACCTGATTGAAGCCCTGTCGCATTGAAGCCCATTTAGACATCTTATATCATAATAAGGTCTTCAAATAAACCTGACTTGACTTGAGTTGACTTGACGTGTGGCTAAAGGGACCACTGCCTGTGACTTGGCCTCTGCCACTTGCTAAATGACATCCATCTAGGACACAACGCTTCTCATACTGCTGCCTCAGCTACTGGAGAGCAGTTATGAGTTGAGTCCAGCCATGTGGAAACATCCAGGATTCACTTTGGCTGTGTCATCTAAATTCTATTTTTTTTCCAACTTCTCTTAGTAAAGACTTATGTGAAACAATGTGTTTAAACATGAGATAGTTTTTAGTGAAATACATGCAAAAAGTGATCAATTTAAATTTTTTTTTTTTGGTGGCAGGGTGTTGCTGTGCTGTTTTGTTATGCACTTATAAGCAGTTGCTTAACAGAGATGTCTCAGGTACCTGAGACATCTCTGTTAAGCAATTAAGATGACTCAACTGGCAGTAGCCATTTAATGTGTTAAATTGTCAGGTATGCTGAAGGATTGGTGTAATTCTGCACATTTTGTGAGCTTTAAAACAATGACAAAAATGCAGTGTCATGTGACAGAAATGGGGCTGTTTTTCTCAGACTGTTTGATGGTTTTAAGCCAGCCCTGCTCAACTCCAGTAAAGAAAGGTGGACATGGGACTCTCCTTTTATATGCCTTATGTGGTATATGGATGCCTGTCCTGCTTTCAGTATGATTGACCTCTTGTTTGGTTCTGGTTACATGTTATTAGTTGTTGTAGTTTTGTCACTTTCAAAAATACAGTAGTTAGATTAGAGATTTTATATTATTTGATATATTTGATTAATGACAGGATTATAGATTAGATGTCATCCATAAAGTTCAAGCACATGGGTTCATGGAAACAGGAATAACATGTAATTTCTGTAGCCAACATTCATATTTATTATCATTGTACTGTAAGAATCAATAAACCCAACATGTTTTCTATATTTGCTTCCATGTTCTTTTCACTTAGTGCTGTCTTATGAACAAGACTATTGATATTTTTAGGTTCTAAAACATATTACCCCTCATTTTCAATGTTTTCAGCCCAATGAATGGCCATTATCAGCTGTTATCACCCCAATACATACTGCCAGTAGGCAGCCTCCTCCACCTGCCAGCACACTCAATAGGCATTTGCACCTCGTTCACTGGTGGTCGATCAGACTCACTGTGCATAATGGAATGTTACCAGTTTGAAACAACAATATAACTCTATGTGAGGAAACAGGAGAGGTGACGGAGCGATATTAGCCGGTAACATCCACACTGGGTGTATAAACAAGCAGTTACTGATCTATTATTTTCACAAATTTTTGTTTCAGCTACACTGCAGAATTTTGAATTCTGAAGTAAATGTGAATGTACAGTAGGATGCTACTAAACACGCAAAATGACGGCAGAAGGAAATATACATGAAAGCAAAAAGAACAAAATGTTTAGGGCTTTTTCAGGGAATGTGAGAATTGCAAAAAATATGAAGTATTCCTGCCTATCTTTGACGGTGCTGCGGTCACCTTCAACTCCAGAAATTGTGCGGATGTGACGGCCACATTCCTGCCAGCATTCAGGTGGAATGCTGTTTAGATTTTCTTTCCCTGGCAGTGAACTTTTTTTTTCCAGGGGAAGCCATTCCACATTTCTGAATTTGTTTTGGTGTTTTGCATGGCAATTATAGTTCCCAATTTCTCAGGTGTGGGTACAATGCCCAATTCTCTCTCCCATTTCTCCTTAATGTAAAATGTGGACTGGCCTCATAATTTAATTAAGCTCAAAAATAGTTTGCCAATCATATTCCTGAGCAGTTTTGATTTAGAAGCCTTATTAAAGATTTGTGTGAAAGCAGAGATATTCCCTGGCAGTGAACTGGAGATATCTTTAGAAGTCTTGTTGGACTAAACTACCTTTCACACATGGTTTTAAACTTGATAAGGTCTTGATTTTCAATTAGAAGACATATTGTGGTCATCCTTTGCTTCTCCCACTGAATGAAATTTCTGTCCATTTGGCTCCAAATCAGGATCATGCGCCGGCCACCTTAGGACATGAATTTCATTTTGAAGGTTAAACTGTTTAGCACAATTGTTTGGCACAGTAGATACAATTTCTAACCAAGTTTTTATTGTGGGTCTGACATTGATTCTGGATATCATAATTTTTGTCAGCCACTAGGCTGCCTAGTAAACTCACCAATGGCTTGTTGAACAGTGACAGCTCTATGGCTTTCCATTTGGGCAAACCTTTTTTTATCACCATTATTCTATTACCTAAGTGATCTGCTTTTATGTACCTATTAATAGACAGATAGTTTTCAGCACAGAGTTCAGACACATACTATGTTGGTCTTACCCGTAAATATTAGCAGGGCTAAAGCTAAAGGCTAAGACTTTACGATATTTTGAGTATTGCCTGATAGGTTGCCATACAATTCAAACAAGTCATTTTGCCTGGGGACCCGGCCTTTGGGTTCATTAAGCTAACCAAAACATCGTCCGCATGTCTTGTGTTCGGAGCCCCTTATTTCTATATGCTGTAAATCTGGACCTTGCCTGATAGCTTGAGTAAGTTGCTCAGTAAATAAACTGAAGAGCAATGGGTTGGCTGGGCAGCCTTGGCGGCACCCCAAGGCATAGTCCTAGACAGACTCCCATTCACTTTAATTCAGACTGTAGGACCTGTGTACTGTATAGAGCTTTGGTGCACCAAATAACGGTCTCATGGAAGCCAAATATTTTTATGACTTTATAGAGGAACTCCCAACCCACTGAGTTGAATGCCTTCTCCACATCCATATTTAGTAGAATAGCACGAATAGCTAAGCCAGCTGCAAAAAGTTTGTAATCCTGGCTCAGAACACTAATAGGTCTATAAGAACCACATTCTGTCATACTGTACTATTCCCCTCTTTAGGAATGACTGAAATGGTGGCCTCCCTCCACCAAAGCTCTTTACTATTATTGGTTTAATTGTTCTCTCATTGACGTATACCATTGTCGTTTTCATTATGCAGTCTACCTAGAGATAGCAGGTCCAGGTGGCTCAGGAAACCATCGACTGTACAAGCATCAAATGGTTTCTGTTGGCCATTAAGGGCCTGGTAAAAACTTTTCAGAAGCTTATGTGTTCCTTCTTATTCAGGTGTAATATTTTCAATGGAAATGTGTTTAATTTTAAAAACTGTAGCATCATATTGCTGTTTGTGCAACCTCCAAGCTAAGATTTTGGCACTGTTAGAACCTACCTCGTATTATCTCTGTCCTGTAAATCTAAGCTTTTTCTTCACCTCATCACTGTAAATTTTGTTAATTTCCTGTTTGAGTGGTTTTTTTTTCTGAAATAAGTTGCAAGTTCCCAGAGCCAGCAGCTATTTTAGTACATCTTGGAGTCTTTGTTATTTTATGCCCAAAGTGAAAGCTGTATCTGATTATGAGACCCCTCAGAACTGCCTTTGCTGCATCATAAAATTGTTGGATTTACGCAGCTGCCATCATTGTTCTTAAGATGTGTTGCCAACTCTTTCTTTATTTTTTGCTTAAACACAGGATTATTTAGCAAACTCACCATACGTCTTCATAGTGTTCTTCTGTCACTACTTTACAATTTTAAGTGGACAGCAAAGTGATCTGATAAGCCTCCCTGACTTATTTCACATTCCTTTAATCTGTGTCTCTCAGAGTTATACATAAGCAAGTCTATACTGTCTATCTTGTTTATGCAAGTCTCCAAACATATATTTTTTAAATCTTAAAGTCATGTATTGTTAGTGTCCACTCAGCACATTCTGGGCTATAATTACATCCCCTTCACTTGAGAGGATTATCTTGCTTGTATGACAATTTGTCACACCATACATTGTATTAGAAAGTAAAACAAGAGTAAAGCATGCCACGGGTTATTAAAGACATAGATACAAGACACACACACACAGCAGCAGGAGCACTCACATACACACTGTACAAAAGCAATCAAGCACAGAGCAAGGAAACTCATATTGGCATTTGGTGCATGGACTCCATCCTGCTTTACCACTTAAAAAGCAAAAAAGAAGCGAAAAAGCTCAGCAATGGCTACAGTAATTTTCTGCAGCATTTGGTACAGAGAACTCCATCAATAGCTCAATGCCATGCTGTGTGACATAGCATTTTTGGAAATCCATTCAAACACTGTTTGTGCTGAGGATTAGCTGCTTATGAGGTGTAAAAAGTTCACGAGGAAGTTTTACTGACCTGATTATGAGTGGGACATGAAATTTGTGGTGACCTGCTGGTTAATCCCCCTCCCCCCTCCCCATACAGTGTTAAATATATAAGTAGAAGAGCACCATGAGTCTTGCAGAGGCTAATTGGAAAAGATAAAAAGTCACATGAATAATTGCAGTGAATTTGAGGCTACGTCTGAAGATCATAACATCATTATGCTCTGTTTGTACAAATGTAGTGATGCAGTAGACGAGTTTTATACCCCATAGAGCAGCTGGAAATGAAATCATTTTTGCTTCTTTGTTAGATACAGAAGTCATAAGGCTGAAGTAATGAGTTAGTAGACAGTAGAGGTCAGGTATAGGACACTCAAAGCTTTGCTAATGTTTCAGTAGGACCAACACAGGAGGACATTCCACTTAAAGCCAGGGGGGTGAGGGCTGGGAATTGGGGGTGGGGTGTTTCTGAAATGGATCTGCCCACCTTGGTAGTCACTGTGAGGAGGGGCTTCCCTTCTGATGACGCCTTACTTGGTATCTCCTTCAGGACCATGGCAACAGTCTTATCTGCAGCCCTAGAGTCTTTCCCCTACAACAGTGAAATCAACAATGCCTTGTGTCAGGACAATTGGACAACTCAGTGCGTTTTGCCCCCATCCAGGGCATCTTACAGAGCATACTTTACCTTATGATGATGGAAAATACTACAGTGTGTGGGACTAGCTAATAATCAAAACATCAACTAAAGACATTTCCACAAGACTATGGCAATGAAACGAAGGTCACTGCACAATGTAGAGGGTTGACTGTAGACAGGGATGAGTATGGTTGTTCACAGCAGCACTTTTGTACACTGTGATGACATATTATAGAGAACTCTTTATACAGAGTGTAAGGCTCCAATACGGGTGCAACTGCAAGAGGTGATTAAAACGTTAAAAGTTTCTTCTAACAAATTATACTATGTGATCTCAGCTATAATTGCAGTGAATAAAGAACCAGGTTCTAGCTTCTGGCATATAAATATTTTTAAGGTTTATTCCTCTCCTATGATAAAACTGCATATATTTGGCCCGAAATTGAAAGTGCTAATATTTTGAAAGCTATTAAAAACACTATAAAAATCTACCTCATCTGTTATATTAAACAAAGACCCAAAAGGATAGATGGATAAAAAGGGAAATGAATCACATTTAGATCCGCACACCGATTGACCTGTTGAGTATGTTGGAGGGAATTTCTGTTTTAATTTTCACTTCCTGCGGAATTGACTTCCAACAAGTTAATGTGAATAAAATTTCTTTTCACCGTGGTTTAGTAAAATTGCATAATTACTTGTACTGGTTAGTATGTACATGCAGGATTATCTCTCAGCTTCCTATACAGTTGGCTGCTTTGTATGTTTCACTTAGCTGTAGTGATATAAGTACTCTTATATCCAGTAACTTGTCTTTAACTACACTAAAATTTCCCTCCGAGCTTAAACTGTCCTGGCATCCTAATACCATCTACAACCTCTCACAGGAAAACAACTGTTCAAAGCTCCTCCGATAATTGCCAAGGCTACATTACGTAACAATAAAAATGGATTATATAACAGGTCAAATTGATTTTTCCAGCCTACTGTCATCCTCTTCACCTTGACTTTATGGCAGCAGCTGTCCTGCTGAAACCAACGACGACTTCCCCTCACTTCATGTGTTGCCCGCTGGCAGAAAATAGACCTTAGTGACTGCTATTAATCATTTCAAGACACACAGATGTCACTGAATCACCACTTCACAGGACACTACACATCTCACTTCTCAGGAAATGGCTTCTCGTCCTGCAATTAAATCTGCTGACCAGCAAGAGACAAAAAAACTGCTGTTCATCACGTTTGAGTTTCTGCATTTTGTGAGGCTGCCCATCCAGACGGTGCATGAAGCACACGAGAAACCTTTTAGCGAGATCTTGTTAGGGCTTTTTCACATTTCCACTTTCCAGTAAAATGAATTAGGCTTTTCTCCCCCTAATTTCCTCAACAGATCATGTCGCAAAATGCATGCGCCTGAGGGAGACTTTCCTTGAAAGCCTAATGCTCTTAATAGAGTCCCAAAAGCCACCTGCTCCCTCTCTCTAGCTTAGACTTCCTCAGTATAAATGAACGTCTTTCGATAAGATGCTGCCAGCATTTAAATGGCCGGAGATGAATTAGAAAAGCTTTAATGAAGCATAAACATTTGTTGTCAGTTGTTTAGACTGAATGGCAGAAGATACAGTTTGGGTAAATAGTTGAATCTTCCTTCAGGCCATATGTGCAGTGAGTGCATGAGCCAGCAGGTTAGACTGTTCCCTCGGCTTCTGCTCAGTTTGTACTGGCTTAGGGTTTTGGCTAACCTTTTATGTTGTTCATAAAAGGTTAGCCAAGGTGGCTGATTTTTGTTCACTAAAGATTATTATATATTTACATTACTGTGCAAATGTTTGAGGAACTTCATTCATCTGATCTCCCTCAAATTATTAAAGTCTGCAAGTTCTTCAGGAATCAAGGAATCTGTAATAGATGGAACAGTCCCCACATATCTCTAATCTCATCGTCACGGGCTCCATGTGTGAATACATTAAGAGACACCAAGACCGTTAAAATTTCTAGATAAATTAAAGGTTTTAAAATGTCTAAGACCTACCTGCCAATTGACTTGAGAAACACTATTATACACAGGAGTCCTGGTAGAGTTTTAAAACGAATGTGTGGCTAACCAAAAAAGATTCAGGCCTTCTCTGTTTATCACAGTGTGCATGTGCTTAGACAGCAGCCACACAGGCCCCCGACCAGTTGGTGCTCTTGGTGGTACAGTAGATAAATGTTGCATTTAGTAAGTTTTACAAATTTCAAAGCAAAAACCAGAAAACTCATAGCGACATAAGCCTGTTGAGCTTGTGTATATATATGGAGTTGTATTTGATTTTGCTCGAGTCAGATTAAACAGTCACATCAGATGATGTGATCACACAGCAGTGATGATTATGCTTGCTGAGAAGTAAAAAATGGCAGACTATATATGTGTATGTATATATATATATATTTAAATTTCTCTTAAATATATAATTGCAGAAATGCAAAACACTGTATGTTTTTTTAATTAACAAAATTTTTTCTTGTTTCTTTTCAGATATAAATATTTTCTTCACGTGTTGGTGAGAGTACACCTAGGGTAATATCACACATTAGTTTGGCATTTAGCTGTGGCCATATTATTTTTTTGGAAACACAAGTGACCATATTTTGAAGAGAGGGTGGAGTGCTAAAGGACCAGCTAACACAGGCTGGCTTTTTTTTTTTTTAAGAAAGGTGCACCTTTAGCCTGTAATAGAGCACTGCAAAGCTGCTAATTAATGATAACATAGAAACAAATTACAAGTAGAGCTTTATTCACAAAAACACATGAATACAGTGTATTTTAGTCATGTCATTATATTTCTTTAGAACTATATAAAAAATTCTCCAAACACAACTAATAGCACAAAGATGGTTGAGATCGTTAGCTCACAGACTCAATTCCCTGTAGTGATACCTAGCAGTCATTCTAAACAGTTTCACCCATCACACAGGCTGGAACTATAAACATCAAAACTCCTTTATACTTGCAGTAAACCTCCTTTTTTCTGCATTACTTTTTGCCATTTTAACAAGAAGTCTCTAGGGATTTAACTCATTTTGTAAGCTAGCATTAGTGACCCTTCATTGCATCAATTTTTGGCCATTTAGAATTGGTTTAATTTGTCACGTTACTCTTACTATCTGTTTTGGTACAGTGGTTTTCATTGCTTATTAAAAACTTGTGCTTATTTAAAATAATTAATAAGGAAATACAAGTAAAAATCTACATGATAAAATGTTGATGGTTAGTTTTGTTTAACATAGGAGGAACATTCTTAGATAGAAGGGGCAGATAATCACTTTAATAAAGCACTGATGTAGACTGGGATATTTAATCTCCTTTCAAAGGATTCAAAGTGTTCATATATGGTGATAAATAAGGAAACCATCTGTCGCTTTCTTTATTTTATAGCGTGGCTAGAAAGTTCACATCCATACCATGTCAAGTTGGCCACATGGAATAGTATGAGCTTACTGTGATAATGCAGTATAGTTTTTGATGTATCTCTTTGTGCTCCTGGAACACCTTCAGCCTCTCACCTCTTTCATGTTTTGCTCTTGACTCCAGAGAGAAGCCACAAACAATAGCTGTGTCCCTCTGTGGAAATGGAAAATTGATCATAGCCAGGGATGGGCTTATACTCTGTGGATTTGAGTGGAAAATATTTGCTGCACTACTGAGTGCAGTGAGCTGATATATGGTGGCAAATAATAATAATAATAATAATAATAAATGGACTACTGGAGCATCCTGACTGACTCAAAGAGAAGGTGTAAATAAACATACAGAAATAGATCTTTTTACAAAAGCTAAAGTTCAGGTTTCAGAGCAGAGCTTCATTTGAGTTTCTAGTGCTGAGAATAATCAATGTTTTGTCACTGACATGGCAACAAGTAGAGCCAAAAATTTGGAGTGAATACTTCTGGAGTTGAGCAGTGAGCTAGGATTAACACCATGAGAGAAAATTATCAGTTGTGCATCTCTTGCTACATAGTAACTACACAACTTTATCAAACAATTAAAATCCTTTAATTGTTTGATAACACTTGACTACCTTTCTGTGATAAATATACAGCACTGTGCAGAAGCCTCAAAACCTTCCTCAGTTCTTCATATTTTACTGGAAAAATGGGAAATAGGTGCTGCAGTTTATTGAAACAGTTCTTTACTATTAGTTTTGACATAGTGTACATAATGACCGTGGTTTGAAACAAGAATTTCAGATTTTGATTCATCACTCCATGACACCTGTTGCCACTGCGGTTTCAGTTCTTGTGTAACTGGTTCATCTTTTTCTTAAGAATGGCTTCTTTAGAATGACAAACAGTAGATGGATGAACCGAAGGGCCAGAGGCATCCTTCTGGACTGTTCCTATTTTATAAGAACATGAGGTCTGCCTCTTCTATTTTGTCCTCCACTTGTCCGGTTTTCTAAAACTTTAAGGACACACTGCTCACCATGTAGCGATATAAAGTACAGTCTACAGCCAATAGCTCTTTGGGGTTCACCGTGTTGGAGCAAAAATACTATTTCATGTCTGTCAAACTGCGTTATCGTTGGCATTTTTCATAGATAGATGTCCAGAGGAAAAAAATAAATTGAAAAACCTTCAGAAATCCTGGAGAACTACTGCTGAAGACCAAATCTGACAAAGAAAATATAAAGACATGAGGGATGGCTGAGACTTTTGCACAGTACAGGTGAAAAAAAAAAAATCAAAATTCTTATCTTGGAAATGGAGTTTTAATGATAATACACACACACACACAGTGAGATTTAGTGTGCTATAGGACACTGAACACTCAAGATATTAAAGTCGATAACTGACTTCCAGCAGTGTTAATACAGTGGATAAGGCAGGCTAATATACCTATAAATATTACCACAGGTCCCCAGTTTTACTGCTGACATTTAAACTGAGGTCGCTCATAGGAAGGTTTTCTATCAGTGTGGCATTTTGTGCCATGTTTACTGGCTTTCATACTTGTTATGGGGATAGCTTCTTATAATGAATGGGGAACTTTGGCAGCAAACATGCCACTGAAAGCTGCAACCTGATGTGCTTGAAAAATCATTTAGGTAATTTACTGTGCTTACAGCAGCTCATCCATCACTGTCAGAAACTATTGGCTGGCACCGTACAGTGCGAGTGCATGCAGCAGCGTCGCATTAAGACGAAAGATTTCTTTGTTGGAGGAGGCTAATACAAATCATGCTCAAAATTACATCCTGGAGCTGAAGGAAATTTATGTTCCAGTACAAATAACTGCTTTCTACACTAAAGCCTGTCTGCTGAGGATTTTTAGTACCCACTCGTGGTCCCTGAGTAGTTTATAAAGACTTGAGAAATGTGACATTAAGTCACTGCTGTGCTAATAAACATGTCTCAGCTCTAGACATGATCTAACTCTCAAAGCCTAAAACTAATTTAAAGGACACTATTTAGTTTGTAAAGCAATGTTCTTTTGTGCTTGTGGGAAATTATCTTATTTAAATGCAGTTATTCAAATGTGCACATAATTATGATCCTGAAACAGCATGGTGGATTCATTTCTCATGTCTAATCAGGTTTTTGATTCCTTGGTTACCTCATTTCCTTCACAACAGCACTGCACTTCAAACCACTGAAGTAATTAGATGCATCAATGGCTGCAGAAGGCTTTTTTATTGTTTTCTATTGTAATGTTATGTAACGCGCCATTTTATCACAGTACCAGAATAACAGAGGGTTCCCTCTGAAGTGATGTTTGTTCTGACATTAAAACTTACAATTTAAATAATTCTAGTAAAAAAAAACAACTAGTAAAACTGATATTTCTGTGTGTGTGTGTCTTTTTAAAGGGGAATATTTAATTTCTTCAACATGTTAGATGTGAAAATGTACTGCATTTTCATTTCTGTGGTTAATGTGTAATTGAAGCGCGTGTTTAGCTTGTATTTTTTTTCTTAACCCTCGTAGAACGACACTTTATGTCATCAACTCATTTCTCTGTACATTTAAAAACAACACGACAGACACTGACATTTACTGCAGGATTTCAGTTTGCTGCTATGCTAGCAGGCTTCCCTTCATCTGAAGTATCAATCCTCTCCTCAAAATCAGATTACACCACTTATTCAATGCATTTATTAAAATAAAATTGAAAAGTAAATTGTATTTATTGTTTAATCTTATGACGTAAATCAGCTTATTCTGTTTGCACAGACTTTCGCAGATTACTGGGTCGGCAGCAGGTAGCAGGTGATCTGTATAAGTGTTTGCCTGTAACTAATGCCTCCGCTAGTAATGTGACAGTAAAGTCTGTGTGGATTTGCTTTGGTGACGCTTTAAGTGTCTCAGTCAAAAAAGAGGTTTCAAGCAATTTGCTGAAAAGCTCCGCATGGCTGCATTTTCTACTCACAGTAAATCAGAACCAATGAAAAATAATTTGTTTTAGTTTACTCCAGTGTCACATACATAAGTCGAAGCACGAGAGACATGAGAGTACTAAAAGACTTCGACATAAGGGATTGGAAGCTTCTCTATCATGGCTAGTGAAAAATAATATTCAGGTTCAAAAAGCACCTATTTTTATACTCAATCTATAGTGACGATAAGACAAACAAAGCAGGCAGAAAATGTCTCCGTAGCTCTATTAGAGACCAAATCTCCACAGGCTTGACTTAATGGAGCCCAAAGGAGTAAGACATGAAACCCAAATTCACAAACAAGCTGGTGTGGGGTGACACTAAAATATTATCTACGGCAAGCCACGTCTTATAACTAATGGTGGATCCAACAATGTTTACTGTAGTGCAGATGAAGTCCTCAATTTATCAGCAAAGAATTAATTAACTGTGGTTTCATCAACACTCTATAATAAGGTTAGATTTATGTACAGGAAAATAATCATTCCACAGTTTCCCTGTAAACCTAATTTCAGTGTACCAGAACTGGATGTATTTCATTATGGAGAGGATGTGTCATGGCAGAGCTTTCACAAAAATGAAGTGACACTCTGGGAAAGGCAGGGGATGGTAATGCCTTATAATGGGGATAGATGGCAAAAAGCGGTCCCTGAGGATTTACAGACTGCTGCTCTCTAGGACAACTGAGAAAACATGGCTTAAATAAAATTAGTGCCAAGGCAGCATGCTACGGAGTGTGTACCACACTGCTACGGCCTAGTCACCCATGACTCTACCTCTTGAATTCACACCAGTAAGAACCAAGTGCAGTCACTGGCAGGATGTAGTTGGTTCTCAGTGCTAGGATATGAGGACTAGGTGCAGAACTGTTTTTGACAACTATGAACATGTAAAAGAGCCGTGGAGTGGACTAAGAGACTATCTGAGTGCATCACTCCACCAGTAATGATAAATGTGAAGGAAAAGAATCACTTTCAGATCACAAGACTGTCTTCCTATATTTGAGAGCAGGGTGACCCCGCTCTCTACAGAAACCTGCCCATCCATCGTATGCATAAATTACATCAGGCGTATCAGTTAACATTTTAATCCAGTTTAGTATATTTGTGTCCCTATCTTAGTTAAAACAGGTGTGTTGAGAGCAACTGAGGCAAAAAAAGATTAATCTATTTACAATGTAACTGGACCATGTCCTTTTATCTGGTCAACATATAAAAGGCCTTTAACTAATGGCACAGATAATACGGATCTACAAACAATCTTCTGTTCCAGACAATGGTACAAAATCTGCAGAACACTTAACTTTTCTTGCATAATAAATAAGTGTTTCTTTATTAATTAATTAACAAATATATGACAGTCCGGCCAAATACTTTTTTTGCAAAACCAAACAAATCAGCCGCATGGAACTTTTTTTATATTTATAAAATTATTTATGGATATTGATGTTATTTTCATAACATCCATAGCCAGTATAATTAAAAGAAACCAATCTGTGCTCTTACAGAGTTACTGTGACAGCACCTGCTGCTGGCGAAGTCCCACTTTGGACCACCTGCACTGCATGTGACAAGAAAGGAAGCTCATTGGCTGATGACTTCTCAATAACAAATAGTGATCCAATGATAAAAACACAGTAACACCAAAATTTCCATCTTTATTCCAAAACAAGGCAAGGTGGGGCAGTCAGTATAATCAGAAAACAATAAAATGCTCAAATACAACAGTGGACTGAGGTTTGTGTATAAGAAGTAATGTTTTGTCTATGGGTGAGACCAAAGTGCATATTTCCAAGGTCTCATGTCATAGTTCTGTCTTCTGGTTTAGTTACCCACTAGCTACGTGCATCTGGTATGATGTGTTGTGGAAATATAGGCTGAGGAATATGGCAGCACAGTGGTTAGCACCGCTGCCTCACAGAAAGAACGTATACTGACTTTAACACATTCTAAGGGTGTCGGTATTTCAACAAGCTTAAAAAACTTCTTTGTTTCCTCCAAAAGGTATATTTCAAAGGCAGCTTCACCTTTTGTGTTTGGATCAAAAATCAGGAGATTAGGAGGACACCAGGATTTCTTCCTTTACAAAACTCCCACCAAGTGTCAAGAGCTGAAAGAGCATTTGAGATCACCAAAAACAACAACAACAAAAAAAACCCAGCTAAAAAAACAGCTAGCTGACAGATCACAACATGATACTAATATAAAACTTTCAAATGTGCACTGGAACAGTGTGTGGATCCTTCGCTCACAATGAAATGTGAACATGAAACCTAGCCTGAGCTCATAAAACATTAACATGGGATCACAGAGCATGTAAAAATCATGTTCGTTTCAAGTTATACCATACAGGGAAGGGGGGGGGGGCAGGACATTGGCCCACTGTTTCCACTCATCTGAAAGCACATGTAAACTGGTGAGAGAAACAGCTCAGGAAGTGTCAGCATCACTGTGAAAGGTGGCTTGTGGTATTCATTACTGACAGTTTTGAGCCCATCCCATTTGGAGTACTCACATGAGACTCTTTTTTTTTTTTGGCAGATGAACATAAAATGGAAACTGTTTTGGCAAAGAAAAGTAAGGATATTGTCATTTGTGAATGTGCTTGGTTGAGTACTCTGAGTAGTGGATAAATCATTGCCATTTGTCATAACAGCATATATTTATAATTTTCACATTATGTAACTAAGGCTAAGAAGATATGCATAAAATTAACAGTCTGTCTGGAGGTAAGGCAGCTATGAAAAAAATAGGACTTAAAGCTAATTGAACTGTCAAAAAATATGTATTTTGTTTCTTGCAGTGTCTATTTTGAAAACGACTAGTAATTACATTCACCTGTGCATGGTATTTAAAAAGAATTACAGCTCTGACAGAGGCACTTTTCTCTTCCATTATGTGTTTATCTTTAATTATGTTTTTTTTTTTTTTTTTTTTTTTTTTTGGGCCAACTCCCCAATTTGTTTCCT